>QLOI01000594.1:0-26412 GCA_003313605.1 Tuber umbilicatum | reverse complement strand
TTGCGTACGAAGAAAGCTTCGGTACGGCCGCATCCTTGGGATCCATCTTCCCACAGGGAGCCCCAGTTACACATACTGCCGCTCATCTTGCTTGCCAAGAGGGCAGGGGTCCCTGATTCAACCTGCCACACACCACGGCCACCTGCATTGGTCTACTACTTACTTTCCTTCTCCTAGCACCTCCTTTTCTGTACATCCGGGGCACTTAGTTCTGGCTAGTTCTCGTTCAAGGGCGTGGACACAGCTAGGGTACGATCTGGGGGGTTGTTTTTCATTTGTAGGGTTTTAGGGGTTCACTGTCCTGTTGTTTCTCTTGGATTTCAGGGCGTTCTTGTGGCGGTTTATTGGTTCGTGACTGGGGAGAGGTGGCTTTCAGTGGTTAGTTTTTATACCCCTTGAGGGTTTTCTGACAGCTCAGGAGGGCCTGGCCTAGGTGGGGGTTTTTGAGGTTTCATAGCGCAAGCTGCACATTCCTTCTTTGTACCGCTTAAATCAAATGAAAAACTGAGTAAAAGAAAAAAGCAGCTAGGCTATGGCATCCTCCGTCTCCGTTACAACTCCGGCCATTGAAATTAACTTCCTAATCAGGAACGACTCAACACCAGAGAAACTATCACCACTTTTCGGGTCCAGCACCCTCCCCCTTGGGGCGTGCTGGCTATCTCTTTTATCACTTCCTTGCCCTCCAGTATCATCTTTACTGTTCCCTCTTGAGGTCTACCCTCAAGACCGCTCCTCCTACCCCATTTCAACATCTCAGGATGTTGTTTCTCCTCACTTCCCCGCTTTTGTTCAGCACCTCACCTGACATTAGCATGGTCGGCAACCTGCAATCTTAATTCTTCAGATGGCTGGGAATACAGTTTGCCGTAAGGGGAAACGAAGGATTCTTCTCAGGAAGTCTCCCCAACAGGTCACGGTCAATTTTGCCACTTTCCTCCTATCCTTCAGACTGTTGGTGGTGAGATCCCATCCACTAAGTGACACTATCTCTCGGAGAACATGGGACTACATGAGAGATGCGGTAAAACACTTTCAGTCTGCTGGCTAGATTGGAAACTTCCTAGCAGGACACAAACATGATTCCGATAGATAAATCAACCTTCAGTCTACCCCTCCTCTCCTCCCCTCCATGGGATCGACTGGTACCTTACTACCCCCCCCTCTCTACACCCTGGTTCCGTTACTTCTATACGCTTCCCCCCACCCTGGGCCTCCCGCGGCCTTCGGCACTACACCTTGGCTAGCATCCTATCTGCTGGCCGGCATCCCGTCTGCCAGGCAGCCTTCATTACCCGCCACCTCTCTCTACTGAGGTGCCCTCCGCCACTCCCCCTTGGTCCCCCAGGATGGTATTGCACTGTCTCCGATTTAGGTGCTACCTTGGGGCCAAATTAGGGCCTTCCAGCCTAGGACCTTTCAAGGTCTGACTGCGGTGAATATTCTTCCGCGCTTGCCTTTAGGCACACCTAGGGAGGATTTCTTTTCTTATTTGGATTTTGTTCTTTCTTTTGTTCTGCAGAGTAAGCCATGGGTTTTACTGTCACTTCCTGCTCGATTAATAGTTGGGCGTCTCCTCTCTGTTCTTTTCATATGGTTAGTTTGGTACCATTCAGGATTCGGGAGGTGCGGTTAGTTCCATACCAGAGAGACTTGGGGTGATGGTTTTTTTCCCTGGAGGCAAGGGGTAAGTGCTTTTTGTATGCCATAGCGCAAGCTGCATGTACATTTTTGAGCCGTAATCAATAAACATATGATGGAAAACAAGGGGAGGAAAAAAAAAAGAAAAAAGCAGCTAGGCTATGGCGAAAGAAAAACCCTTAAAAACAACCAGCACCAACATTTGAAAATCCAAATCTACCATCAACCTTTGCTGTTCAGAGTAAAAAGAAAAATATCAAAGGAAAACTTTTAACAGTACACCCAATAGGTGACTATAACAAAACATATAACAATCGAAGTAACTGAAAATTTGCAATGAAATAAATTTTCCTATCCGATAATGTAGTGGTGGAGTTTGTGTAGTAGTGGGTTGGTTTTGAGGATCTTCTACAGTGTGTCTGAAGAGGAGAGTGAGGACCACGGTAGGCTGGGCGGGGTGTGGTGAGATGAGTTGCTACTGCATAAGGGAGGGGGGCTAGGCGACCAGAAACCTTCGCCACCAGGGAGGGGGGTGGGTGTGGGTATCAGGAAGTTGACCCTAGCGATGCGGATAAACCTTGCCATTGTGACTAGGAGGTGTGTAGACATCCAAAGGGGTGCGGAGTGGACTATCGAGTGAATAGAGGGCATATGAGCAGCACGAAGGGATGTTGTGGCTGGGCATTCTAGGATCACATGTTGCATGTCTTCTGGAGGGCTATGGCACCTGGGGCAGGAGGTGGAGTGGTCTGAGGGTGTTAACCATGAAGTATGGTCGGGGAGGTAGCTGTGGCACAAGTGAATTTGCTGAATGTGTCTACCAATGAAGCGGTTGAGGCCCGTGAAGGGATGAAGGGTGGCAGAGAAGGTAGGGGTGTAGTAAGGGGGGAAGGGGAGGTCTGCCCATTCCTGGAGGGACAGGGAGTTGATCTTGGAGCGGATGGCAAGGTAGCTAATGACTGGAGTGGAGTTCTCGGGGAGGACACGAAGGGCCGGTAGGGTGGTAAAAGTATGGGGGTGGGGGTTGAGGGGAGAGATGGTGTGGAGGAGTAGATCGATCGGAAGGTGGGAAGTTGCGCCTGGGCCGTGATTTGGTTCCGCCAGCCAGGAGCGGAGACCATAGGCTCCTGACCTGGAGCGCATGTAGAACCTGCAAGAGTGGGGGTGTGGTTTCGATCCCAAGAGGGGAAAAGGGAGCTTGTTCTGGCGGTGGCTGGGTTGATGTGAGGGGAGGAGCTGGCAATACACAGGGCCGCCAATCAGCGTTTTCTAGTAAGGGCCAGGTGGAGGGGTAGGATGCAGGCTTCTGTGGAGAGTATATTGGTAGAGGTGTACGTAAACAAATTGGTAGTCCATCTTAGTGCCTTATTCCACAAGACTGACACTTTTGAGAGTGTACCGGCAGTAGGGCCAAACACTTCCACTCCGTAGGTGAGGATGGGGAAGGTGAGGGCAGTGACTAGTTGTTGATTCAGGTAGGGAGGGAGACCTTTTCCTAGTGGAGATAGTGGCCGAATTATGGCTAGTGCACCTGGAGCAAGCGTAAGTCGTTTGAGAAAATGGGGGGACATATGAAGTGACGTGGTAAACCAGAAGCCCAGCCATCTTAAATGTTAGGACGGGGAGAAGGTTTGTCCTTGTATTGAGATTTCATAGATAGCCAAGAGGGTACATTGTTGCTTGGTTCGCCAGTGAAAGAGCTCTGTTTTTGCGATAGAGAAGCTAAAGTAGAGGTGGGATGCGGTCTGTAGGAGGTTGACAAAGGTGGAGGTGAGGGTATTGATGTTTTGCTGGCAGGAGGAGAAGCCAGTGGCAATCGCAATGTGGTACACATACGATAGCATAAGGACTTTAAGCAGGGAGGTGTAGATGGTTGAAATGTATATGAGCAACAAAAGTGAAGATATAGGGGAGCCCTGAGGGGCTCCAACCAAGACAAGTTCCATTGTGCCTGGCGAGCCTGGAAAGACCAGGGAGCGACTCCAGTCCTGTAGGAAAGATGAGACCCAGTCAGATAGGTAGGATGGGACTGCCTTGGTGGACAGCATGTCATGGAGGATCTCAGAGCGGATGTTGTCAAAACCTCCTTTGATGTCGAGGAACAGGGATGGGACCATTAGCTAGGCTTTCTGGAGGGCACGGACTTTGTTGGAGAGAACAAGCACAGCGTCAGTTGCGGATAGCTGGTCGAGGGAGCCACATTGATGTGGGGGTATTATGTTAGGCATATGCAGTCCGAACACCCTCCTGTGGCCACGATGTAGGGCCCGGGCGTTGTCGGCAGCACAATGTGAAGTTGCTAGTTACCAGCAAAAATCGCGTAATTGGCAGCTTCCCCATAACACGGTATACGTTATCGCCGTCTATCCAACCGGAAGTTGTTCCCAGGATATATGAGAGGGGTAGTGAGCTCTGTTCATACAACTGGAATCTAGTATGCAATACAAAAAGATACCAGAACAAACAGAAAATCCTATAGAATACTATTATGATATGATGCTTAATGTTAACCGACTACGAATAGTCATTGGTCTACAACCAATGGACGAGAGTCTAGCAGACATAGCTGCAAGAACTTCTCGCAAGTCAACTCAATTAGCGATGGAGCACTAAGCCTACCGACTCTGTGCGAAGATAATGCAGTCATGCTTCTGCGTTGTCACCGGTGTCTGATATTGAGATTGGTAACCTTAATGACAGAGGAACGACTGGTATATTTGTATTTAGGCGGCATACTCAGACTAAGTTCATATGGCAGGGGCATCATTCAGTTCCGACTAGCGGAGTCTTGCACATCCTCAGGAAGACGGAGTTATAATAGCCGAAAGACCAGAAGCGGGGATATATTCAGGGTCTACAAGTGTTCTCACTCAGGATTGATAAGACGAAGAACTAGTAGTTGCTGCGGAGGAAATTAGTTAGCATAGGTATTAGATGGACCGGCCGCGGAAACTCACTGGGGATATAAATATAAAAGTTCCTCCCAAGCTATTTGACAGACTGCAATGGAGAAGAGATCTTATCAATAAAACAAGTTATTATCCACACTTCATACTCTAAGTGGTTTCAGCGAACCGAGTATTAGCGATTATTATTATTATGAAGCCTTCCTGACAACACCCCATCATCGAATGCATTGACACTTAACCATGCTCCACCCAGCTCTGAGTTGGTTACCCATAACACTATATTGATAGTCTCTCTGTCACTGAGTCACGATCGATACAAGCAGTGTCAAATAATCTTGACAATACTTGCTATTATTCTTTGTTACTATGTGTTCTTCATATTAGGGAACATACCGGCTACACAGCACGTATCTGAACGCCATCTCGGGTACTTAATGACCCCTAAGGATGAAGATGAGTACGACGAGTTTGAGCCTGACAAGCAGGGTAGCCTTACACTAGCTTGTTCTATCGAACCTCCAGTAACCAGACAAATGAAGATGTACCCCAAAACGGTGAATCTGCGAAAGAGACATCCGGCTGTGCAGTAGCAGAAAGAACTTTTCTGGATACATCCTTTCTGGGACATTGTGCTTAACTTTGACGACAAAGTTATTCCTACACCACTGGCTAACAGAGCCTTTCGTGGGTGGTAACTGCATGTCGTGGAGAAAGTATGATATCACTTACATAGAATACGCCAAAATATTAAGGATAGTGGGATAGATTCTTCCACTGTCAAAATCCTACGCGATAAAATTGTGAAGGACGGTTGGACCACGGAACGATTCCTTTTCTCCCGCGAAGTCAATGATTCGAAGCCAAGCCTAGAAATTTACTCAGATATGCCATTAAGGATTATGGGAGAAGACGAAATCATGTGATAAAGCTTAGACGATGATGGAGATGACCAAGTTTCAACTACAACATCGGAACCAACACCAATTCTGGGAAGTTATGTTTTAAGCCGAGGCAGAACCGCGGTGGTACGGCCCCCTTCAAGGGTTGACACGAGGCTATCATAGTCCAAGATGAGGGGATTGATACAACCAACCCCTGGGGGACTAACGAAACCATCGCTCAGTTTCCTTGCAAGATATTCTACCAAGCTCCAAGGACCTCAAACTAAGGCCCGACAAACTGTGAGAGACTTTTCAATCGAGCTTGACTTGGTAATAGGATGTATTGACCGGACGGCAAAGGAAACCCAAGATCGGCAACACATTACTTTTAATATTCTGTCAAACTCTCAATAGCGCCTGGTGGGAGACTTGGAAGATGTTCGGATAAAAGTTAAAGAAGGAGAGGAACTAGTTGATGAAGAATTAGAAAATCTCCAGAAATTTCTAGAAATGATTAACTCAGCACTTGGTAAAGCATGGGACTGGTCCGAGTTAAGACAAATAGCCGAAGAAAATAGGATTTGTCATCAACAGAAGCGACTACCAGAAGTGAGTCAGCAAGTGCATAGCAACATAGAAACAACTTATGCACAATCCCTGACTCAAGACCTCCTATTGGAAAAGGATGTTAATACCTTACAATCACACAGTGATGAATTGGTAAGGGAATTAGTTACATGAAAGAAGGAAAACGAGGACGTAAGAGCACAAATAGCAAGAAACCAGTGTGTCAACAATGAATTCAAAGCCCGGAAGGATGCAGAAATCTGGGAATTGAAAAGACTGTTAGACAATTTGTCAGCACAGGTTAACTAACGACCATCAGATACTGGCGGAAGAGAAAGGAAACCCCCTCAGGGCCCTGCACTTGAGGATAGCCAAAACTCACAAGATAATCGAAAAAGAAAGGGAAAGGCCCCTAAGCAACAAGAGTAAGTAGCAGGGCCTAGTGGTGGTGGAAAAGGATTGTAAAAAGGTTTAAGAGATAAGTCAGGCCATCCGGGTGATGAGGATGATGATGACGATAGCTCATCAAGTAGTTCTTCAGACAGTAAAAGCTACAGGGACTCTGATGAAGACCGACATGGGTGGAAACGAAAACAACATCGAGCCAGGCATGGAATAACACCAAATGAAGACCTGGACTATGAATAAATGCAACTACTTATAGAAACGGTAAGCAAAGGACTGGCCGGTGCTACAAGGAAAGATACTATGCCACAACAATTGTTCGCGGCGAAGGACTACCAAAACGTGAAGACTTAGTTACTCCAGGGCGAAGACTATTTTCGACGAAACCCCTAACATTAGGAAAACACATGCAAAGATACAATATGCAATTATTCGAACCGGGGGGGAACATCTTACGCATTGTAGAAATTGGTATCGATGCGCCATGATGGGCGAGTTAGGCCATGAAAGAATAGAAGAGCTTATTCATTGGCAACGTTTCTATCAGGAAATTACCAACCGATATGCCAGCACTGCCAAAGACCGAGAGGCACTGCGAGATATGGATAAAGTTAAATACGAGAGAAAGATTTCCACTCACTTATTAATGATGGGGAACCTTAACATCAAGGTGCAATTAACCAGTATTGCGTGGCGAAGAAAGTGGGAAGAAAAGGTACCACTACAAATACTGGAACAACTGTCCTTGAAAAAAGTATGATCTCGATGAAGAATGGTTAGGTGCATTAAGGGAATGTGGTAACATTATGAAGAATGAAAACTGGATTAATGAGTCTCTACACGAGAAAGCCATCTCTAGACAACACAACGAAAAGACCGCGATGATGAAAAAGAAGGACCACAACTTACCAAAAAACACAAGGAATATATATGAAAGTGGAACGAGCCGACAAGAAAGTGGCCCAACAGTAAGGAAAGGCCACAAGGTCGAATAAAATCAAAAATAATAAGAAGCCTTCGGAATGGGAGGAAATGCACAAAGGGATCCCCTAAAACCTCATTGATGCCAGAAAACAAGATATGGGTTGTACACGATATGGTCTGACAAACTATACATGAAAGACTTGTCGGAAGAATGTGGTAGTAGCCACAATCCAAGGAGCTCCACGGAAGGGTAGCCGAAAAGAGGACGGAAATGACCGTCAACACAATGAAGGACAGCCAAGAACAAATCTGGACGATGGGAATCGACTGCCCCCTCTGCAAGCACAAGTTGCACGAATAGAAAGGCGACCACAAGAGTATGGGAAAACCTTTTGGATCATGAAATGAAAGATTAAGGGAATACAGAACCGACCGAGACGGCGATCAGGTATTCTATATGACAGGTGCTAAATTGGCACACATGTCTATAGAAATCATAGAAACGATGGGAGGGAACCTCTCCCACCTACCAGTGGTAAGGACCCTCAACACATCAACCGGGGATAGTATTTGATGGTAGTCGGACACATGCTCCGGAGTCTTAAAGGTCTCTGATAAGGACCAACTTGAGATTAAAACGAAGTCAGAAGAAGTCATACTAAGGAGAGTCAGTAGGGGTTAGAGAGATGACCCTCCGAAGAGACGAGGAACACTTCGCTCAAGAGCTTTCATCCTTACCGGCATATGCCGGATGCACTGGAGAAAAGGCTACAAACCCACTTCCCAAGATACAGTCTCTCTCAAATTGATTCACCGGTACCGACATATGAATTCTGTGACCGATATAATCTCATAACTTGAGGGGGGAGAACAAGCGCGGGAAGGATAAAAGATGGTAATCGGCCAGCCCTATGAACCTGATGGTAATACTGTGTACTTATCTGGATGATCGTGGATACCATTTAGAAAGGACCTGCAGGTCGTAAAAGCAGGATGCAAGGGAACCCTTCGGTATGCAGTAAAGACCGCTAGTAGTAGGCTGCCAGATGACCAAAAGATGAGATTTTGGATGAAGACAAGGGAACGCAACCCAAGAACTGCTCGCTCTCTCATCAAATGTTGGTGAAACGCCAAAAGACTAGGTCAAAATTGTTTCTTTAAAAAGGTGCTAAAGGAACAAGTTTGGCTGAGGAGGTCTAATTGACTGAAACTCTGTGGGCATGGTCTCAAATAGCTACAAAATGTTACAAAAACGAAATGCCGATATAGTTGTCGAAGTACGCAAAAAGGCAAGGATACCGAGGCCTCGAAGATACGATTGCCTAGAAGGCGCAGCTTATTGCGAAACGGAAGGAAAAAGGATCCCCGTTTGCTTGTTATTAGATTCTGGATCCTACATCTTCCTGATCAACAATTGTCTAATACGAGAATATGATATCCCCTACAAAACAAGGCAAAATCCCACTGAAATTTTGGGGTTTGATTGCTCTGCTACCACAAGTGGTGGCAAGCACTTTACTTGTTTACTCTTATTGGAGATCGGAACAACCTCTCACTGATCAGAAATTTCTTGCGAAATTGCAAATGCGGGAAACTACGACCTTATCATCCCTTTTGGTGGTGTAAGGAACACCATATGACAAATATTATGAATCTAAAAGAGTGATGTTTTCCAGAAAACTCATGTTTGAATCATGTAGTCGATGAAGGACTAGGGGATATGTGGGAATATGATAAGACAGTAGTCTTCGATAAATGGGCCCAAGTTATTAGAGATATACAGTGCAAGGACGAACCAGTTGAAAACATCCTACAGGAAATTTCTGAACACTAAGATGAGTATGTTCAATTATTTGAGGATGAAGTCGCAACACAAATGCCCCTACGGCGGAAATGGGATAACGCCTTTAGGATTAAGGAAGGAGAAGAACCTCCTTGGAGGCCTATTTTCCCATTGTCGGCAATGCAACTAAAAGAACTTAGAAAGTATTTGGACATAATGCTTCATCAAAGGAAGATTTGACCAAGCAAATCACCAGCTGGCGCTCCTATTCTTTTTGTGCCAAAGGCGGATGGTAAACTACGATTGGTAGTCGACTACCGAGGTCTAAACTCGGTCACCATCGAGGATAGGTACCTAATAGCTATCATGAACGAGCTCAGGGACCGAGTAGAAGGATCCCAGATTTTTTCAAAAATTGACGTCAAGAAAGGATATTACTTGGTACGAATGGCTGAAGGTGATGAATGGAAGACAGCTTTCCGTTGCCATTATGGTCATTACGAGTACATGGCAATGCCTTTTAGATTACTTAACGCGCCTGCTACTTTTCAATCAATGATGCACGAAATACAGCACGAATTCTTAGACCGAGGAGTTATCCGCTAATTAGATGACATTCTGATTAATTCAGAGAATGAAAAGAACAACATTCAACTGGTCAAAAAGGTTTTACAGGAACTAAAGGAAAACCAGCTAGCGATAAACTTAGAAAAGTCAATATTCGATGTCACAGAAGTGGAATTTCTTGGTTACATTGTTAACACCAAAGGAGTGGCAATGAGTGAAAGAAAAGTCAAGTCCACAAAGGAATGGAAGGCGTCGAACTCAGTTAAGGTAGTCCAAATTTTCATAGGATTTGGAAACTTTTACCGACGTTTCATTCAAAACTTTTCTTTGATTTGCAAGTCCATCACCGAAACCTTAAAAGGTAACCCAAAGAACTATTATTGAGGCACTGAACAGAATACGGCTTTCGAAATTTTGAAGCAAAAATTCGTTACCACGCACATACTCTGTCAGTTCAATCCTTGGCTAGACACAGTAGTGGAAACCGATGCTAGCGATTTCACCCTACATTGTGTCTTGTCACAATTCCAAGATAAGAAATTACATCCCGTAGCATTCCCTTTGCGGAAATTGAATTCTGCGGAACGAAACTACGAAATCCATGGAAAAGAATTATTAGTGATAATGGAAGTATATAAAGAATGGAGACATTACCTTTTGGGAACCGAGAAACCAGTTACGGTTTACACGTACCACTAAAACCTGTAGTATTTCCTTACCACAAAGAAATAGACCAGACAATAGATCCGTTGGGCATAAGCATTAGTAGAATATTACTTTAAAATCGTTTACCGACTAGGTACAAGAGGAGGAAAACCTGAAGCCTTAAGCAGACCGCCGGAGTACCATCCAGAGGAGTAAGCTGCACATAGTGAGCAATCTATTTTGAACCCTGCACATTTTCAAATCTCTTTGACTTCAATTGAGGATGACAAAGATGAAGGAATAGAAATTGATGAAGAACCACCAACGCTGCACAATATCCAACTTAAAAAGTTAAGTAAAGCAGCCACAATAACGACAAAAGGGTCCCGAATGGCAGCTGGCCACCACCTCTATGCTCTTAACGATGCGCCACTACCCGTAAAAGGATAGTTACTGATAGATACAGGCATAGCTGTCAGTCTACTGCTTGGAAAGTAAGGTAGAATCGCATCTTGCAGTGGACTAGGGAGTAAAAACCGAGTCAAGGTTGGTGCATGAGTTAGTGACGTGAAGTATACGGGTGAACTCAAGGTACTGTTGTGGAACCATAGCTTTAAGAGCTATCTAGTACCAAAAGGCGACCGGATAGCACAACTAATAGTAACTCAAATCGACAACTCCGAAATGAGGGAGTTCAAAGAGTTATATCAGACCCAGAGGGCGGGCCAAGGCTTCGGAAGTACTGATTTCATTCCGACAAGAATGCTTGCAATAGAAACATCAACTCCTACAAAAAGTATGCTGCAAGCGAATACAAAAATTAACTAATATCTCGACAAATGGGACGAACAACACAACTCTCAGTTAGGACAAGAGAAAGTCTTAATATCAAACTGCACTCTAGCACGGGTAGAAATGAAGGTATTTGCTACCGAATTTCTGGACCAGGTCTTAGTTGTGGCGGAGCAAGATGAAGAGTGGAAAGAACGATAGGGAGAGTTGGAGGCCTTGGAACAGGAAGGGAGAACATTACCAAAGCAATGGAAAAGAATCAAAAGTTTCCTTTACTACAAAAAGCGACTCTACATACCCAATAACGAAGAACCACAAACAGTAATCACGAAAGGTGGCCATGATTCTAAAGTGGCAGGACATTTCGGCCAAGAAGAAAGGCGCGAAATAGTCGCCAGGGATTTCTATGGGAAGGGTTTGGCAGGATGGATAACTGATTATGTAAGATCATGCGATGAATGAAAACAAAACAAATCCCCGTGACAAGGCAGGTACGGGCTGTTGCAACCATTGCAAGTTCCTTATGCAGCATGGGCATCAATCTCTACCGACTTCATCACCTATCAAGCAGAATCGCCAGGACACAAACAAATTTTGGTCGTCGTGGATCGATTCACCAAGATGGCTCATTTCATCGGCTTAAACGAGAATGAAACTGCTAAGGACGTGGCAAAGGTCTTCCTACAAGAAGTATGGAAACGGCATGGGCTACCAACTGAAATGAAATCAGATATGGACGCAAAGTTTTCTGGAGAGTTTTGGGAATCCTTATGATAGCGATTAGGAATAAAAGGAAATATATCAACTGCATACTACCCGCATACCGATGGACAAACCGCCAGAACCAACCAAGTACTGAAAGGTTACCTGCGGAACTTTGTCAATTACGATCAAGACGATTGGTATCAACTACTCCCACTAGCAGAACATGCTTATAACAACTCTGCCTCAAACACACATAAAATGTCACCATTATATGCAAACTAGAGATTCCACCCATAAACGGAATGGATGAAATAAAGAGAAGATCAAAATCCTTGAGCTACGATGTACGCCCATTGGATGAAGACGATACACCAGAAAGCAGATCAAACGTTGAAACGTTATAGGGAAGCCAACAGGAAATACAACGACAGCAAGGCGCAGGAACAGGCATATATAATAATTGCCGACAAGGAGATGTTAAATGCGAAAATCATCTGTGCCAAGAGACCATCCAAAAAGCTAAGCACTAAGCGTTATGGACCATTTGAAGTCATGGGAAAGAGAGGACGCTCATCATACAAACATATTATATCTGACTGCTGGTACATTCACCCTGTATTTCACCTATAACTAGAGGTGCCATATCGAACATCGATTCGCGCAGAACTAGAAAAACTTCTCAGAGCCCCTGAAGAGATCGGAGGAGATTTGGAATGGCGGGTTGGAAAAATAGTGATGAGTGAAACAATCTCGTACACTAGAAGTGTTCGCAGGGGTAACGTACGAATGCGCGAACTGAGATATTTTGTGAAATGGAAAGGTTGTTGGAAGACGAGAACACTTGGGAGCCATCAGAAGGCATAGATCTTGCTCAAGAGCTCGCGGAGAGTTTCCACAGAGAAAACCCAGAAATATCTGGTAGGTCGGAAGTAAAATAGTTCGGAGAGGTTTTCCTGCTGTGCCTAAGCAAACGAGGATGGTTTTTTACCCTATGATACTGAGTTCCAGAAAGAATAACGGAATATTAAAAGGACTCGTGACGAACTTTCAGGGAAGGGAGCTCGTGTTAGGCATATGCAGTCCCAACACCCCCCCCCACTGGCCCTGATATAGGGCCACGGCGTCGTCTGCAATGGGGGGAGGAGCATTGGCTTTCAGAAGGGCCATCTCCGACGTGAGGAGGTGAACATTGGTGACCAGGGCGGCAAGCACCGGAAGGATGCGCCTTTCACCGTCGGAAAGATCATCGGATAAAGAGGGACAAGTGCACAGAGTGGGAAAGGTTGCGGGCTCAAGGGTCAGGGACTCCGCAGCCTCAGCAGCAGAGCGGCAGTTGGACTGGTCCTCGTGGGAGGGGGTGAGAACAGGAGTGGGGGCTCGAGAGCCGATGGGGTTGGACCTCAAGCTGTTCCGAGAGGAGGCGGTGCATTGAGGGCCTGGGCCAGGAGGGACGAGAGAGGCATGTTGGCTTGACATAGTAGGCAGGGCAAACACTGAGAGCAAGGGGAGAGGAAAGAGCTTTACCCAAGCGGGGTAAAGAGCGAGGCTGTGAGAAAAGCCTTCCGGCCAATGAGAGCTGGTCTTGGCAGAAAACTTGGTGTGGTTTTTTCAATCGCTGTGGTTGTAATGGAGACGGAGCATGTGCTTCAGGGCTACCGCCCCTGCTATCTTGTCCCTCAAACCCTCCCTCTCCCCTGTCTCCCTGGCCTTGCAGCATAAACAAAGGTTGGGAGCACTTCGTCTCCTTTGCTCACCACCTCACCTTAATCCTGCGGCTGCCCGCCTTGATTCACAGTTCCCCTCCTGGGACTCCTGGCGTGCCCCTTCACACTGGTACCTCCACGCTCCTCTCCGTGGCTCATACCGCCCTCGTCTTTGTTCCCTTCCCCCCTCTGCTACACATCGTCACTCACCCCTTGATGCCATCGCCTTCTCTGTCAAGGACCTCCTGCGTGACGAGCTCCCCCTGGCCTCCCCTCACCTAATGCTCCCAACACATACGAACCTGCAGGTGCCCCACCTTATGGCTCCCTTAAGTCAAAGTCCGTCGCCTCCATCCTCGCTTCCTGGGCTGCCCTGCTGTCTCTCACCTCCTACAAGTTTCATCCTTCCTTTACATCTCACGCCTTTATGGGCTTGCCAAAGTTCTCTACTGGCCGTCTCTACCACATGAGGGCCTAGAAGAGCTACCTCGCTGCCCACACCTCCTGGTCCAATCGTGACGCCTCTATCCTGTGCCCCTTTTGCGAGAAGACAGATGATACTTTTAATCACGCCATCCTCTACTGCCCGGCCAAGGCCCAGCAGAGATCCTCCCACCTTGAAGGAGTCTCCAGCCTGGCGCTTGACGCCCCCATTTGGTCTTCGGCCTCGCTCATCATTGGCTTGGCCCACTACATCTCTTACACGGCGATTGGCTTCCCGCCCAGCATGCCTTCATTGACCTCAGCCTCTTCCCCTACGTCCACGCTACCTGGTTTGCCGGTACTCCTATCCTCTTCTCCTGCCTCCTCTTTGTGAGGCCTCTGGGTGTTAGGTTTCCGATCCGCCCACATTACCAGCGGTGGTTTTCTTTACTTGTTGATAGCCATTAGTATTTTTGGGTGCCTAAGGCATCAGCCGTGGGTGGTGATTATGTTGATGGGTTTCCTTACTTATAACCTTTCTTGGACTGTGCTGTTGTTTTGGCCTAAGGTTACTTTACTTTTTACGTTAGTCATCGTTGGCGATGCTAGGGATAGTGTTTTCCCACCTTGAAGGATTGGTTGTGTTTTTTGAGTATTTTGCTGTTTTATTTGTTATTGCGCCGGAATTAAGGCTGTTTGTATGCCATAGCGCGAGCTGCATGTACATTTTTGGGCCAGAATCAATTAACATATGATGGAAAAAAAGATGGAAAAAAAAAGCAGCTAGGCTATCGTGAAAGAAAACCTTTAAAACAACCCGCATGAACAAAAGAAAATCCTAAACTATCAACATCTTTGTTGATCCAAACACAAAAGAAAATATCAAAAGAAAACCTTCGATATTGTACACAATTGGTGACTATAACCAAACATATAAATATGAAGATAACCAACAACCTGCAACGAAACAAGTTCCCCAATCCGATCACGTACAGATTGTATGTGTGTAGTGGTGGTTGGGTTTAAAGCCTCTCCTACTGTGTGTTTGAAGAGGAGGGTGATGACCAGGGGAGGTCAGATGGGGCGAGGTGGGACGTACAGTCGCTGGGTAAGGAGGGGGGAGCGCTGGGCGAAACAGGGCCATCAGTATCAGCCAGGTAGGTGGGTTTGGGCATGGGGAAGTTAATTCTGACAATGCAAATAAATCTCGCCAGTTCTACTAGTAGGTAGGTGGAGGTCCAAAGTGGCGCAGTAGGAGATATTGAGCGAACGGAGGGCATGTGGGTGGAGCGCAGGGTGGCCGTGGCTGGGCATTCCAGGATCGCATGATGCTTATCCTCTGGAGGGCCTCCACACATTGGACAGGTTTTAGTGTGGCTGGGGGGTGACAAGCAAGAGAGGTGGTCGGCAAGGTAGCTGCGCCTTGATCGCAGTTGATAGATGCGGCCTGCGATACAGCAGTCAAGGCCCATTAACGCATTAGTGGTGGTAGAGAAGGTTCGAGTATAGTAGGAGTGGAACAGGAGATCTGCCCATTCTTTGAGTGCCAGGGAGTTGATTCTGGAGGGAATGGCAAGGTAGCTAAGGACGGGGAAATGTCCTTGGGAAGGATGCGGAGTGCAGGAAGGGTGGGGAAAACTTGTGGCTGAGGATTAAGGGAGGATATAGTATGGAGGAATGCATCTATTGGGAGGTGGGTAGTCGCGCTGGGGCTGCGATTCCGCTCCCCCAACTAGGAGCGTGGGCCATTTGTTCCTGATCTGGATTGTATAAGGGACCGGCAGGAGTGGGGGGTTCGGTATGGGTCCCATGAGGGGAATAGGGGGCTTGTCCTAGCGGTGGCCGGGTTTATGCGTGGGCAGGAGCAGGCTATGCGGTGGGCGGCCCTTCAACACTTTCTTGCCATGGCCAGGAGAAGGGTAAGAATACAGGCTTCTGTGGAAAGTATGTTGGTGGAAGTTGAGGAAAAAAGATTGGTGGACCATCTGAGCGCCTGGTTCCAAAAGACAATCATCTTGGAAAGTGTCTTTGCGGATGGGACAAATATGTCCGCCCCATAGGCGAGGATTGGAAAGATGAGGGCGGTGACCAGGCGGTGGTTCATGTGGGGAGGAATGCCTTTTCCTGGTGGGGAGAGTTGCCAAATTATTGCTGGAGCCCCTTGTGCACGGGTGAGATGTTTCAAGAAGTGGGGGGAGGTGTGGATTGATACGGTAAACCAAAAACCCCACTATCTTAAAAGTTGAGAAGGGGGTAAAGTTTGTCCTTGTATGGAGATCGAATCAGTGGCCAGGGGGCCTCGTTGTTGTTAGGTACGCCAGTGCATGAGCTCTCTCTTGGAGACGGAGAAACTAACATGAAGGTGGGACCCTTTCTCTAGGAGGTTGTTGAAAGTGGTGGTAAGGGTGGTGACGTGTTGTTGGTAGGTGGAAGAGCCAGTGATGATTGCAATGTCGTCGAGATATGAGACCATGAGGCCCTTGGGCAGGAATGTATGTAGGGAAGCTATATATAAGAGCAAAAGGACTGGCCCGATTGGGGAACACTGTGGGGCTCCGATAGAAACAGGTTCCATTGTTCTGGGAGAGCCTTGGAACACTAAGGCGCAGCTTCAATTTTGTAGAAAGGAGGAGATCCAGTTCGACTGGTAGGGGGGGACGGCTTTCAAGGATAGCATGTCGTGGAGGATTTCAGAGCGGATGTTGTCAAAGCCTCCTATAATGTCCAGGAATAAGGAGAAGACCATGAGCTTGCCATTCTGGAGGGCACGAATTTCGTTAGAGAGAACGAGCGCGGTATTGGTTGTATACAGGAGTGCTAGGGAACCGCATTGGTGTGTGTGTATCAGGCCGAGGCATCTGGCCATGTTGGTGAGGCACAGGGCAGAGATTCTTTCTAGAATCTTGGAAAGGGTGGGTAGTAGTACGATAACTCGGAAGGACAAAGGTGAGGTGTAGTCCATTTTGCCTGACTTGGCCAAAACTATGCCTCGAGCTTTTTTGTAAGATGGAGGGTGATGGCCATGGGTGAGGAGGGGGGAGAGGAGAGACGGGAGGATGGATTGGTTGATGGAGTAAACCTGTTTCCAGACCCCATAGGGTATGCGGTCTGGCTCTAGGTCCGAGGTATTGGAGGAGGTGCGGAGGATGGTGGAGACCTGTTCTTTGGTAACAGGGCTGAAGGAAGGGTCGGTACAGATGGGGATGGCGCCAACAGGGAGTCATTGTTGAAAGAAATGTTCTAGGAGGGCCTTGTTGATGAGGATGGAGTCATCAATATCCAGGATTGAGCGGAATCTGGGGGGCGGTCTGCCCGCTGCCAGTCTTCTTGCGGTCCAGATGGATCTCTTGTCTTCCTTTGCCAGAAATGTTGACCAGGGTTTCATCTTGGCTTTCTTCAGCTCACGGTGGTAGCTGGACCTTGCTTTGCAGAGTTCTAGGTGGTGTATGGGAGAGGTAGGGTGGGATCGGGCTGATCGCTAGGCTCGGTGGAGGCCCTCTCGGAGGGCAGTTAAAATGGGGGACCACCATTGCGTAGAGTGGGGCGAAGGCCCCTTAAGCGCAGTGTTAGATGAGAGGATGTGGGAGCGTCGGGAGTAGTTTGAGCCGAACCAGGCTTCTAAGAAGGCAGCCGTGACATGCGTCACGGGCTGGGCTATATGAATGACTTAATGACTTTAAGTAGAGGCGGGATCTCTTCCCATGAGGTTTTGGCCCAGTAGAGCTGGGGAGGAGCAGGGCGTCGGAGAGGAATTGAGAGGTTGATAGCGATGGGAACATGGTCAGACCATGTGGAAGACCAGGGGAGAGACCCGCGGTCAAAATAGGGGGACAGAGGGGCATCTGCAAACGCGAGATCTAGACATGCTACATCTCCGTTACAACTACAGCGATTGAAAAACCCACACCAAGTTTTCTGCCAAGACAAGTTCTCATTGGCCGGAAGGCTTTTCTCACAGCCTCGCTCTTTACCCGGCTTGGGTAAACCTTTTTCTTCCCTCTTTGCCCTCAGTGTCTGCCCTGCCTACTATGTCAGGCCAACCAGCCCCTCCCGTTCCCCCGGGCCCAGGCCCCCAACGCACTGCTTCCTCTCGCAACAGCCTGAGGTCCAACCCCACCGGCTCTCAGGCCCCTACTCCGGTCCTCGCCCCCTCTCAGGAAGATCAGTCCATTTGCCGCTCTGCTGCTGAGGCTGCAGAGATCCTCCTTCGTGATCCTGCAACATTTCCCACGTTGTTCACGCCTCCCTCCTCCTCCGATGATCTTTCCGACAGTGAAAGGCGCATCCTTCCGGCTCTTGTTACCTTGGTCACCAAGGTTCACCTCCTCACATCGGAGATGGCCCTCCAGAAAGCCGGTGCCTCTCAAACCCCTGTTCCTGCTCCCCCTCAGGCTGATCCCCTGATCTCTGCTGCTCTCTGGGATTTGTCCTCCAAGGTCACCTCCCTAGCCGCACGACCCCCTCCTGTCCCCCGCGCCCCCGGTGGCCCAGTCCCACCTCCCCCCCCCTCCACCTAAGAAGAAACCCCTCCTCACCCTCTCTCGCCGAGGCAATCACGGTCCCCTCAGCTGACTTCCCGATCCTTGTCTCAGGCCAATGGTATGGCTCTCCAGAAACCTACGCCAGAGACAACAATAAGTCCTGTGAGGCCGATATTTTCTTCGCCTCAGTCAATCCCAGCGCTGAAGAAGCCTCTAAAGTCCCTAAAAACGCACGGTTTCCCACTCCAATCAGTCAGCATTTTGTTCCTGGCCCTCCCCCAGGTTACACAATTGCTCCCTCCTCGCCCCCGCCCAAGTCCGATAGCTGGGCCCAGGTTGCAAGTGCGTCTAAGAAGGCGGGCAAGCGTGCCACTGCTGCTCAGGGTGCTTTTGCATCGGCCTCCGGGGACAGTGAGATGGACAAGCCCCCCCCCCCCGCTGCCTACTGCCCAACGTCGGTTCTATGCCCCCCGCCTCCATCCGGCTTCCTTTGTTGATGCCCTGAACATGTCCGCTGCCCTTCTTGACATCGTTGCCTCGGTACTACGGTCTGCTGGCTGTACACTCCCGGTCGCCTTCTCCTCCTCCGTTAATGTCAATGGGGCAGTGACCCTTACCGCCAACCCCAGGACCCCGTCCTCTGCCTACGCCCCCTTCTTCCCTGCCCTCTCCAAAAAACTCCACCAGTCCTTCCCGGTAGGAGAGAACCCATTTCAGGAATTCCGCACCGCACCCCTTTTCACCAATGTCCTAATCCACAACCTCCCCCTCTCCATGCTCCCAGCTGACCCTGCGGAGCTTTTCTCTAAGCTGCACGATTCCCTTCTCAACTCTATTGACCTCTCCATCCTTTCAGCCCGCTTCCTCCAACGGGACCAGGCCCTCGGTGAATCCAAAAACAACACTTCCGTTGTTGATTCTGTTCTCCCCCAGGACCTTCACTTTCTCGGTCCCGCCCTGCATCGGGATGGGTCCAAGATTCGGCTATTCAACAGCATGAGGAATATTCACCTGGCTGACCCCCCCTCCCGCGATACTTAATACCGCAAATCTTATTGTTTCGGCCACTCATAACCCCTTTGCAAAGAAGACCACCACACGTGCCCCATCTGTGCAAAGACCCACTCCAGGGCTCAGCATAGGTGTGCAAACGATTGGTGCCGCAAACAAGGCAACCTCAAGGTGGTCCTTGACGGCTGTACGCAACCACTTCTCTCTGCACTAATTGCAACAATGAACACCCTGCAACTTCTCCTTCCTGCCCGACAAGGACTGCCCTAAAAGATGCTGCCTGGCTTCCCAAGGACCAAGTCATCCTTGATGCTCCTCAACAGAGGTCCGCCTCACCCGACCCCGTTACCCCCAACAGCAACCCTCCACGTCCCAGCTCGCCCTGAACAAGGCCAAGCAGGTCGCAGATGTCAACCTCTTCATGGCTCGCCACCTAGGCCAACTCACCGCCCGCCCTCCTCCTTCCTCCTCTGGTTCCCACCCCCCCTTGGCCGCTCCCTTGCCCGCAAGACAGCATTTCCCCTCTGGTGCCCCAACTACGACTTGGGCAGAGGACTCCACCCACGACATTGATATGGAACTTTAAATGAGGGCACAACCTGCGCCCTCATTATCAGATGCTTCTCAACATACCCACTCCCCCCCTGGTGCTTTGGTTCCGGAGCTTTCCTTCGTTCAACATAATTGTCTTGGTAGCAGTTATGTTTTTCATACTTTGTTTTCGTTTTTTACCTCTGCGAAGAATTCCCCTCTTGTTGTTGCTTTACAAGATGTTCCTTTGTTCAAGGACCCCCCGTTGAGTGCGAGTTCCTATAGGTGTTTTTTTCCTTCTATTTCTTCTGATTACAAGACACGGGTTGCTGTTTATGTTTCTGAGCAGTTGTGTTTTGTTGTTTCTGTTCTTCCCTTGTTTTTTGGGCGAGGTGACTATATGGGTGTGAACTTTCGCTCCCCTCATGGGGTCTTTGGTTCCCCTCACCTGTTGTTCCGCCTCTATAACTCATACTCGACCGCCACCCGCGATGGGGCACTCCACACTTTACCTCCTGGTCATCTCTTCCCTCAACATCAGTTCCCTACACTTTCACTTGGGGACTTCAATCTTCACCACCACCTCTCTGACCCCCTACGAGCCATCCCCCACTCAGAGATGTCGATTTCTGAGCCCTACTTCACTATGGCCTCCGCCAACGCATTCTCCCTCCTCAATGGCCCTGGCGTATACACCAGGTTCCCCTTTGATAATATATCCAGGCCCTCCGTCTTGGAACTTGCTTTCACTAACCACAGCCTCCTTCCTTACTTTCACGCTTGGAACACCTCCCTTCCCTCCACAGGCTCCGATCATGTCGCTATTTCAGTTTCCTTTGGACAATTGTCCAGGTCGGTCCCCACCCCCAGACCCAACTGGAATGCTACCGACTGGTCCACTGTTGCCCCAATTCTTCAGTCCATTGCCGTCCCTCTGGCTCCCTCCTTCCCCACCTCCTCCTCTCTCGTCTTGTGGTTCGACTCGAGTCGGACCTCTATCACCACCCCGGTGACATCAGTGACCCCCTCCAAACGCCCATCCTTCTACTCGAAGCCTTGGTGGTCCCCCAACCTCTCGAGCCTTCGGCGCATACACCATCACACCTCCCGCAGCTTACGCAATGGCTCTGCCACTCGGTGGGAGTTGACCCAGGCTCGCAACTTGTATTTCAAAGCGATCAGGAAAGCCAAGGCCACCCATTAGGACCTGTTCCTCTCGTCTGCAGACTCGCGCTCTATCGGGAATGCCAAGAAGTTCACGTACAGCCGGGCCCCTGAATACTTCCCCTCCCTCCTCAATGCCACCACCCCCCTAAAGATCAACTCGGCTCTCATCACACACTTTTTCCCCCTTCCCCCTCCTTCTCCTCCTCCTTTGGTTCTTCTCCCTTCCTTGCCTGACGTCCCCCCCGTCACTCGGGAAGAAGTCTCCCTCGTCCTCCGCCGTTCCTCCTCCTCGTCTGCCCCTGGCCCCGACACAATCCCGTATGGGGTCTGGAAAAATATCCATCTGGCCAACAAGGATCTCCTCCCATTGCTTCTCACCCCCCTCCTCTTACATGGCTTTCACCCTACTTCCTTAAAGGAGGCTAACGGCATCGTCCTCGACAAACCTGGCAAGCCTGATTATTCCACCCCGGCTTCGTTCCGCATCATTCTCCTCCTGGAAACGGTCTCAAAGATCTTGGAAAGAATCGTGGCATACCGCCTTGCAGCCTTCTCTCGCTCTACCCCCCTCCTCAACCTCCACCAATGTGGCTCGCTGGCTGGGCTCAGCTGCTACGACGCAGTGGCCACCCTCCAACACGAAGTCCGCCTCCTCCTGACGACCAGCATTAAAGTCTCCTCTCTCTTCCTCGACAAAAAAGGTGGGTTCGACAACGTCAACTCCAGCCAACTTTGCACCTTGCTCCGCCGATTCTCCACCCCTAAATACATGGTTTCCTGGATCTCCTCTTTTCTCACCTCCCGCCAGTGTCGTCTCGTTTTCCAAGGCGCTTCAGGGATATTCTTACTCGTGTCTATGGGAACCCCACAGGACTCCCCAATTTCCACTCTCTTGTTTGTTATATATGTTTCCCGCCTTCACATCTCCATCCTCCGTGGTATTGTTATTTCCTATGTTGATGATTTTTCCATCACGGTTGGCTCCTCCTCTTACCGCTCCAACATCAGGCTCCTACAGCGCGCCTTCCTCACTCTCAGCGCTCGTGCAGCCCCTCTGGGAGTCTCCTTCTCGGTTCCTAAAACTGAGCTTATTCACTGGCGCACTTCCCGGGACAGTAATCCCGTCTGCCACGCCACGATTTCAATCAACTCCCTTCGGTTCAGTCCAACCGCTGAGCTGCGTTGGTTGGCTACTGGCTCACCCCCTCCTTGGAAACCTCCGCACATTTCCATCGCCGCCTGGCCCTGGCCTGGGCATCCTTCATACTAGTCAAACAGCTCAGTCCCGCTGGGATAGGTCTTTCTCCCTGGTGTTGTCGGAAGCTCGCTGTCGGACTTCTCTTTCCCGTCCTCACCTACGGCGCTGATCTCCTTATCCCCAACGCTACCATCCTCCGCAAACTTAACTCCTTCTCGCACGTGGTCCTTCGATGGATCACCCCCTGCTTCAGGGCTACCGCCCCCGCCATCCTCTACCGCAAGGCTTCCCTCCCCCCAATCTCCATAGCATTGCAGCATAAAAGAAAGCTAGCTGCCCTCCGCTTACTTTGCTCCCTGCACCATGTCAACCCCACGACTGCCCGCCTCGATCCGCGTGTCCCTACTTGGGACTCCTGGCACGCCCCCTCACACCGTCATCTCCTGGCCCCTCTGCGTGGTTCGTACCGTCCCCGCCTCTGGTCCACTGCCCCCTCTCCTTTCTGTCGCCACCTCCCCCTCGACGCCATCGCCTTCTCTATCAAAGACCTCCTGCCCGACAGACTCCCCCTGGCCTCCCCTCACCTACTACTTCACCGCCCGTACGATCCGGCGGGTGCTCCACCGTATAGATCTCTTAAGTCCAAGGTCGTCGCCACCACCTTCGCCTCCCGGGCTGCCTTGCCGCCCCCCCCCTCCTATAAGTTCCCTTCTTCCTTCGCTCCTCACGCCTTCATGGGTTTGCCCAAATTCTCAACTGGCCGTCTTCATCAGATGAGGGCCGGCAAGAGCTACCTGGCTGCCCACACCTCTTGGTCCAACCGTGACGCCGCTACCCTGTACCCCTTCTGCGAGGAAACAGAGGAGACCTTCGATCACGCTATCCTTCACTGCCCGGCTAAGGCCTAGGAAAGAGCATCCCACCTTCGAGGTCTCCAGTCTGGCCCCTGAAGCCCCCATTTGGTCGTCGGCCCCCCTTCTTATCAACTTGGCCCGATACATTTCTGCCACGGCCACTGGCTTCCCGCCCAGTATGCCTCCCGTGATCCCTGCCTCCCCACCTGCGTCGCCTCCACCTGGCTCGGCAGTGCCCTTGACCTCCTCCCCCGCCTCCTCTCTTTAATGTCTTGAGGGTTTTTTTTTTTTCTTCCAGATTGTCTTTACTTGCTTGCTATTATTGTTGTTGGATGCCCATGGCGTCGGCTCCGGGTGGTGATTATGATGATGGGTTTTGCTACTTATGACTCACATTGAACTGGGCTCTTGTTTTGGTTTGATGTTATTTTACTTTTTACGTTAGTCATCGTTGGCGATGCTAGGGATTTTGTTTTCCCACCTTGAAGGATTGGTTGCGTTATTTGAGTTTTGTCATTTCATTTGTTACCGCGTTGGAATTAAGGCTTTCTGTATGCCATAGCGCGAGCTGCATGTACGTTTTTGTGCCAGAATCAATAAATATATGAGGTAAAAAAAAAAGTAAAAAAAGGCAAAAAATGCGAGATCTAGAGTTCATGGTCATGAGGCGCCACACAATGGGAAACGGGTATGCTCTCCAGGGGTATTGAGCAAAGAAAAACCCACGACTGCAGCAGTTTCGTAGAATGGGGAGGAGAGTCTTAGTTCAGAGACGAAGAACTCCCTAAGAGGGTCAGCGAGGGGGTGGTGTATGTTGAAAACACCTAGCACCAGGGAGAGGACATCTGAGTTTTGGAACCAGTCAATGGGAGACAGTGTACATGTTAAGCCTATGGGGCCTGAGTTGGTGGAGTATCCGTTTATGACTTGGAGTGTGTTGAGTGATCTATTGAAATGGCTAAGAGGGGAGTGGATCTTCAGGATGCCTATGTCAGAGGTGGGGAAGCTTGAGGTGACGCTGGTGGCTTCGTTGATGGGCAGGGCGACGTAAAAAGCTACCCTAGGGGGGGTCGGGGGGAAAGAGGTAGGATTTGTCAGGGTGAGGAAACCCAGGAAAGAGGGGAGGTGTCCTAGCCTAGTAGGAGGGTCTTGAAGAGCTATTATCTGAGGGGGAGTTGATTCAAAGGAATGAAATAAAGTAAAAAACACATTCCAGCTGCAGAGGCAATTATGTTTGCAGATGGGTAAGGAGTAGGTGTTAGGGCCATTGGTGATGGGGGTTGTCGAGTGTCCAGGACTCTGGTTGGTGTCGGGGGCGAGCAGTTCACTATTCATTATCGGGTGAGGGTGGTTGTGGTGGGTGGACTGGAACAGGATTGGAGAGGGCGTTTTTCAGGGCATCATCGTCCTGGAACAAATTAAAAGTTCCCCCAAACTGGGACTGTCTGGTGGACTGGGGGGGGAAAAAGGCTGGACCACGTTGGGGGGCACGGGTGTTACGGGTAACCAACTCAAAGCTCGGTAGAGTATAGTTATGCGTATGGTGTAGTTAAATAACGGAGTAATG
This sequence comes from Tuber umbilicatum, assembly GCA_003313605.1. Classification (NCBI taxonomy): domain Eukaryota; kingdom Fungi; phylum Ascomycota; class Pezizomycetes; order Pezizales; family Tuberaceae; genus Tuber; species Tuber umbilicatum. The sequence continues at coordinate 1,658 of QLOI01000594.1, read as the reverse complement.
TTAGGGAGGCGTTGTGATAATAGTTGCTAAAGTTTTGGTTCGTCGATACTACTAAGGGTATAACTTGTAGGTAATAACGTGTTATATTGATAAGATCTCTTCTCCGTTCGCTGCTTCTCTAATGGCTGGGGAGGAACTGTTATATTTATATCCCGCGTGAGTTTCCGCGGTCGGTACGTCTAATACCTATCCTGTCTAAGTACCTCTAACAACCCGCTAACTAATTTATCTTGTCATTCTGAGTGCGAACACCCGTAGACCCTGAATATTTTCTTGCACTTTGGTCATCAGGCCAGGATAGCTGTTTTTTCTGAGGGTGTCCTAGACTCCGCCAGTCAAAAGCTATCGATACCCTTGCCATATGAACTTATTCTGAATATGCAGCCCAATTTGCGAACATACCAGTCGTTCCTCTGTTATTGAAGTGATCAGTTTCAATATCAGACACCGGCGAACAATGCAGAGACATGACTGCATTATCTCAACGAAGGATGGTAGGCTTAGCGCTCCATTGCTTCTTTGATTTGTCTAGCGAGAAGTTCTTGCGGCTACATCCCCTTGGCCTAAGTCCTTTTGTTGGAGCTCCAGACCACATGTCCGATAACCCCTTTTTAAACCGACCAATAATTTCTCTTTAAGTTATCTCATATTCTTTGAGACTCCTATTAAGGCTTCGGTAATCTTATGTCGGTCGGAATAACTATCTCACCGACAATATACGTCGGTAACTTATCGCAATCTGAGGGTTGTTTCCTTGGCAATAAACGATCGCTCCTTTACGCCTAACACGAGCTCCCTCCTCAAAAAGGTTCGCCTCGAACCCTTTTCCTTACTTTTTAGAACTCAACATAGTAGGGTAAAAAACCTTCCGCGTTTGCTGGGCCACGGCAGGAAAACCTTTCCATATTATTCTACCTCAGCCCTATTTGGCATCTCAGGGTTTTCTCTATGAAAACCTTCAACCATTTCTTGAGCATGTTCCATGCTCTCCGGTGGCTCCCAGGTGTTCTCGTCTTCCGAACATCCTTTCCACTTAACAAAGTATCTGAGTTCGCGTACTCGAGTATTTCGCCCGCGAACTCTCCTAGTATAAGAGATTATTTCACTCTTAACTATTTTTTCAACCTCCCATTCCAAATCGGCTTCAATCTCTTCCGGCTCTCTAGGTGGTTGTTCTCGTCCGGGCTGATTTGACGTCCGGTAGGGTTCTAATAATGATACATGGAATATCGGGTGTATGTGCCATCGGTTGGAAATTTCTAACTTGTACGATAGTCTTCCTCTTTTTTCTAGTACCTTAAACGGTCCATAGAGTTGAGGACTTAACTTTTTTGATGGTCGTTTGGAACGGATATTATTGGCGTTGAGCATAACCTTGTCGCCAATTTTGATATCTGGTTGTTCCTTCGCCTTTCGATCGTAGTATTTGCTCATGGCCTCCCGAGTCCTTTCTAAGGCTTGTTTTGCCCTTTCATGTATCGACTTCATTCAGTGGACGTAAATCGTTGCCCCCGGATTCTGAGCTTCCCTTTCCTTCATCCATTCTGTCTGTGGATGAAACCCGTAGTTTGCGTAAAATGGTGATAGCCCATGAGCGTTTGTTGCGGAATTGTTATAAGCGTGTTCGGCTAATGGAAGTAATTGGTACCAGTCATCCT
>QLOI01000591.1:23052-40954 GCA_003313605.1 Tuber umbilicatum | reverse complement strand
CCTTACACTTCTTTATTCAACTGACTTGTTGAAGTTAAAAAAATGTAACGCGTCCCCTAGTGTGGTAAGAACACTGGTTAGGGAGCGCTGCAGTGTGGGTTAACGATAGCTATACTCAGATCCCAAAGAGCGGGATTTTAAGTGAGGTATAGCTAATGGAGGCTTCAATAGAGTGTTGAGCGGTAGGTATCAATTACTATATCGCCAGCTTGCTAAAGTCCCGGACTTGCAAGCTGCTGGGGAATTGCGAACTGTACTTAAGTAACTGGTCAACTAAGTATATTTGAAGTATCTCAGTCGATGTCTGCTCCTCTAAGTCCTTAAGGATCGCAGTCTTTAAATACTTTAACAGCTATCCAGTAGCCTTATAATAAAATCAAATAACAAGGCATCAATCGATGCCTTAAACAACTAACATAAAACAAATACCTCACCAGGCCCGTTAGTCTGGTCCTTTGCCTTTAACAATCTGTAGGCCTTAAAACAATCTGTAGGCCTTAAAACAATAGTAACCTATAATGGTTACAATCTAGTTCTCGGTTCAAGTTAGGCATATGCCTAACAGTTTTATACTCATTAATTGCATAATAACAACATGGGAGATTTCAATTGATCCAATGATGTTCAATGATATGAAGTAGCCAACTTCATCTTGTGAATTCTACAGAATGATCAATGAATAATCACTTTCTCCTATTCTTCACAGCTTTAAATAGTTTCTTTACTATTCTTTTTCACTGTCTTGTATATGCATTATTCCAATCTTGACAACAATATATATATACAAATCATCGACACCAATTATATTATACATATTATCTACCACTGACAATAAATCTCAAGTTCATAACTTCAGGCGACACAGACTAATTTAGCGTATTTAATCTTATTTTCAAAGCAGACCTTTTGCTCTATTTATAGAAATAAATCATATAAAGATTTACTGTCTGAATTTTGCATAAATTATCTTTTCGTGATACAAGTTTTATCTTTGTTCGATAGAAATAATCCTGCATTATGTAATGATATAATAAATTAATCTACTGTAATATTGAACATTAAATTTATATTTGTATATTATTCTATTTTATTCTTTATTAAGAGTTTGAACATGTAACATCAAGAAATAAGTTACTAGGCTAGCGAACTATTAGCTCTTTGTAGGTGTATGCCTAAAATAATTATCAAGTATCAAAACCTTAAAGAACATGTTCTATGTACTTTGAAGCATTATAGAAAGTAAGTTGTATTTTACCTGTAGTGAAATATCACTAACATATAACAATATAGTGCGATAGGATAGTACTGTTACCAGGAGATAACTCAAGGCTCGGTAGAGTATATCCACAGGTATAAAATTATTCGATAATAGAGTAATGTCAGGAAGGCTTTGTAATAGTAATATAGAATAATATCAAGTAATAATATATACTTGTCATATTGATAAGATCTCTTCTCCATTGTTGATTTCTAATAGCTGAGGAGGGACTCTTGTATTTATATCTCTCATGAGTTCTTGCGGCTAGTACATCTAATCCCCCTACTTACTAAGTACCTCACAACCATCCATTCAACTAATATCTTATCCTGTCTGAGTGCGAACACTCCTAGACCCTGAATTTATTTCCTACTTGGTGTTTAGCCTAAGATTAACTTTGTCTTCCTGAGGGTGTCCTAGACTCCGCTGAAAGCTACTGATGCTCTTACCATATAAACTTAGTCTGGATTATACTGCCCTGTTGGGAATTCTTCCAGCTGTTTCTTTGTATTGAAGTGATCAGTTTCAATATCAAACATCAGTAACCAACACTCAGGCATGGCTGCATTGTCTTCATAAGAGTTGGTAAACTTAGTACTCCATCGCTTCTGTTAGGCAGTAGCGTGAGCTAAGGCCAATAACCGATACCGGAGAATATATCAGGAAAGATAAATGAAATGATAGCGTAAGCAACTCTGTTTACTAAAATTACTAAGAGCATGATGACGTATCAATTAAGTGTAGAACAATGTAATATAGATAAGATCTCTTCTCCGTTACTTGATTGAGTCTGAAGCAAAGAGAGGAACTCTTATATTTATATCCCACATGAGTTTCCGCGGCCTCTACATCTAATACGCATACAATCGTTGTACCTCCTATTTCTAACGCCTGCAATCAACCTTCAATCAACTGGTGCGAACACCATTTGACCCTAAGAAATCTTCTCAATTACTCAAATATCGTACGAGTACTGATTACCTCTTATTATTCTGACGCCGGTGGTCTACACTCATCAGTGAAAGGTCCTCTACTCATGGATTGCCAGAAAGATGACATGGCTGAGTACAGCCTGCTAGTCGACTCTAAAATGCAAAGTGGCCAACTTCGTCTCGCGTCATACAGGTAGCAACTAACAAATAGTTTCCCCCCTGTCTGATCACTTTTTCGAATAGTTTCTTAACCATTCTATCCAACATCGCGTGCATATATTATTCCATCTTGGCAACAATATCACTGTACTAATCATCGGCATCAATTATATTGAGCTTCGTCATTCACTACTAACTGACTCATAACACCATGTGACACCTATCGATTTGGCTTGTTTCTTTTTATTCTTGAAGAGAATTCTTTACTCTATCCCTTAGGATAAATTGCTCAAGATTCACAGTCTGATTCTTGCATATATCATCTTTTGGCGATACAAGCTTATCTTTGTTCAATAGAATTAATCCCGCGTTATGCGAAGACGTTTTGAATTAATACGGCGTAACATTAAGCATTATACATTATGTTTGCGTAATAATAATTCTGCTCTTATCGAGAGTTGAACACGTGACGTCAAGAAATGTGTCACAAGGCTAGCTAACTAGCCCACGGTTAGGCGTATACCTAACAGCTTCTCTGATTCCCTAGTAAAAATCTGCTTGCAGCTACATCTCCTTAACTCTTGTCCAAGTAGAATGCATACTTGCATCTTACATATTCTGAGGTTAGCATTGCCTATTGATGGGAGCTGTGATCATGAAATCAGTGTGAAAGGACTTGATAGTACTTACCTCATTGAGGGCTTGAAGGAGTGGAGGTGAGAGGATAGTCCTATGATTGGGTTAGCCGAAGTTGCAGAAGATGAGGAAGATGCATGGTATAAAGAAACTTGCTAGTGTTAGCTGAAATTGATATTGCGCAAAACTTTTGACTTGACTCACCTTTAATTTGACCTCTTAGCGCCATTCTCAATTATTTCAGTTCTTATGGTAATGACAAAGCACAAACATCATAAATATTGACATCTCCAATTGGCCCAACCCACCCCTGCGGGTTATACGCAACCTCCTATGGGCCCAGCATTTTCTAAAAATCCTCCGACGTGATTGCAAGCAATGTGGTTTCCTGACTTCAAAGTTGTTGGATTAGGCAGCTCGGGGTAAAATCTCCGAATCCCATATTGTTCCCCTTAACCACATTGGAAAATTAATGGACCAAATCACTGTAAGACGATCACCCTTCAGTCCCTTCCCCCCCTATCTTCGCTTTTTTTATTTCATTTTTCCCGTTTTTATCATACGTCTATTCCGCAAACCCCCATCCAATTGCCTTGCCGTAGTCATCGGCACCCCGATGAACGAACTGCTTTATTTATTGTCATGCGTAATACAAGTTTTCTGCGTGCATCGCCGGCGGCGGAGCGGGTCAAAAGGGTTTGGATCGACGAAGTTTGGCCAAAGGTTGACCAGCCAGCCAGTAAGTCGCCAGCTGTATCATTTCTTGCCTTAATTTCTTCTATTTTTTTTTCCCTTCCTTACGCTATTTTCGCAGTCCCCAAGAAGTGGAGGTAAAGGTATCCACCTCAACAACGGTGGGTCCATTGTGGTAATGCGATAATGCTTCCCTGACTGCCTACTTATGTGCAGATTTTCTTTGCTTACTCGAGCACTTACTCCGCTATCGCCTACTTTGCTGGCAGTTTCCTTATTCTCCCTCTCTCCCTCCACTTCCACCCTCCCATAGTGCCCCGGGGCGCGGCACTCGTACCCCCATCGGGCCCGAGGATCCCGAACGCAGGGATTTTTCAACAAGCCCCCGGAAAACGGGGGCTTGGGCGTTGAGCAGGGGTGGTTCTCTTTTTTTTTTGTACGTGTACTCCTGGAAAAGATACCGGTGCCTGAGTCCCGCGATTTCTCGGTTCCCTTAAGGGAATGTGGAACGAGAGAAGAAGAAAAAAAGCGAAAGAAAGAAAGAAAGTGGAGGGGCGACAAAGTACTTCAAGATTATATAAGATTATTCCTCACTTTTCAATGGAATACCTTACTGGATCCACACACTCGGATTCCCAGAGCCACGGAACGTTTGAAAATGACAGCTTCGTTGCTTCTTTTCAAGCTTGGCGAAAGCAAGGGTGTGTTGGCAAATTTTTGGTGAGTGAAAGGGGGGGTATCGGCATTTCACCGTGGAGGGGGAGGGGGGAGCCCCTCAGTTTTGGGAGAGAAAACCTCTCAACCGTTTTGGATAACCGGACCATCATTGGCTGAGACATACCGGTACTATTAAAAAGGTTTCACGTCGCAGCGGTCGGCCAAACCCTTGCAGAAGTCCACTACCGGTAGTCTTTTTATCTCCAAAAATTTGATAATCCAAGCATTTGGGCAAGTTTTCCAAATTGTATTTTTTTTCATCTCTGGACAAATTAGGCACTATTTGCGGATGGGGAGACGCTTCAAGCGATTTTCTGATACTTCTTGGAATACTCGAGCACGGTTCCAGCACGAAATATGACTCTGCCGAGCAGGAGTGCGTACTCGAGTATACATGTTCCTCCCGTATAGAAATTTTTAGAAATAAAGAGAGGGATCGGTTATCCTCTTCCTTGGAATCACCTTCCTGCCTCTTTCTCGGTTCTCTCATCATTAATAGATGCGAAATCCTCCGCTACAGTGCGCAAGGGTTTCACTTCCTCAAAAGGTAGGTTTCCTTCCCAGTCTGCTCGCGCAAAAATGCATGGCACAGTACTAAAATGGTTTACCCGTTTTTCGTTGGCCTTCCTAGCTTCCCAAAGCGGTGGAGCAGTGAACCAAACACCACACCCCAAACATTCAAGGGAAGTGGGTCGACAAGAAAGGCGCAAGCGATTCGCCAGTCGATTGGAGAATAATATCTTCGGCACTTCTGTATTCCGTAGTGTGCGATGCTCATACCAGGCGCATTACCATCAATCACAGCAGCCAGCAGGGCGATGCGCTGCGAAAGGAGGAATCTCATGTCCCAGGAGAGAAAGTGTGGGGCCTGAGGGTGTGTGCACCTGAAGTGGAGGGAGAAAGGTGCATGAGATTGTGCGCAAAGTATGAACTCGATGATGATAGGACAATCATTCACTTTCTTTGTTTTTCTCGACCGTCCAGTACTAGGTTGGATTGGTTTGTTTGATCGCAGCGAAGGATCGGAAATTGTGGTGGAACGAATTCTTTTTCTGGTTCGGGTAGTTTATCCTGGGTTAGAGTTTGGGGTTCGAGATGCATGTGGGAGGTATCATACCGGTACTCGAGTACTCGTACACAGGCGTGCACTCTCCATGATGACCACCGCACGCCCCCCAGCGGTGCCGTAGCAGATACAGTATGGCAGGGTTATACGGTAGTCATATGTCAATCTTCCATGTGTGATAGTCTAACGATAGGTATCTAGTGCATCACACATACGGTCCTGCTAGGGATAGAGGATGAGCAAACTGGTACTGAGCGGACTTGTGGAGGCTGTGATGGCAGCCTTGTAGCTACATTCGATTCACATACAGTAGAATCGCAACGTATGATAGCAGCAAGTAGTACCTGTACCCGTGCCAGCCTTATTGCGACTACTATACTTGAGTACCGTATCCGAAAGACGACGGAGCTCATGCGGTGGTCCACTTTTTTCCACTTCCGCATTGTATACTGGGCTGACGATGCTCTAGCTACTCAACCAATATTCGTAGTTTCTCTTACGGTTTCTATTTCTGTGAATACCGATGCGGCGGTAGTGCGCTCTGTGCACAGGAATAAAAAGCGTTCTCTTTTTTGCTCAGGTATGCGCGCACTGCCTTTTCGGTAGGGGTTGCAGGGGGATGGGGAGGAGGAGGATGCCCGAAGACAGCTGTTGTCGGGAGAGTCGAAAATATCGACACTAGACCAAAGAGCACTACCACCCTCTCTGCTGCTGAGTAGGGTAGGGTAGCGTACGATACTGACTACCTCCCCCGGTGGTGTTCAATTGAAGCAATGCACGGTACGGTACGAGTACCTTACTCGAACCCTTTCGCCCATTGCCTGTACTCCCCAAACTCTTTCTTTACCCTTGCAAAGGCCCTCACTCTCTCACTGGTTGTTGCTCACCCAAGAGTTATGATACACCACAAGGCACACAGGCGGGAATGCACTAATGCATCCAAGCCCACCACTACCGTTGCACCCCTGTCCCCCGAGTTTCCCATAACGGCGGCTTCCGACCGAGTAAGGTTCTCTCTAGATAATATTCACGGCACCGGTATTACTTCGCGGAACCGCTGGCTACTTGTAAAAGTCGTACAGCGCACCTCTTGCAAGTGAGAAAAGCATTCGTACATGTACCGGTACTCCACTCTGCGTCTACAGTGCTACATATGCTATGACTAGATAGTATCAGTCGTAATGTTGCCGTTGAGCCTCTCCTTGCTAACCCGGAGCGATGTTGAAGTTGGTCCAAGTTACTATGCGGTACTCGAGTAGAGTCCCTTCGGTATCATGCAACTGTGCATCTGCCTGTGTACAGTACGTGAAAGGGAACCCCCCCCCCTTGTCAAAATATCTTCCCTCTCACACACACCTTCCTGCTCTCTCTCCCATCTTCTGGCTGGTCGAATAATTCAACATTTTTATTTATTGCAAGTGAGTAAAACAAAAATGATGGGTCGTACTCTCTCTCATTCATCCCCCGGGACCTCCTCCTACCCCCCCTCCCTCCCTCCTCCTCCTTCCCTTCTCCAGGGTTGTTACCCAGCACACCGGACCAATCATGAGGGAACACAGTAGCGTTCGCCTCGATTCTACTATTCGTTCCACCACTTTGAATCTACTTGACCATCTTCGCACCCAAAAAAGTACGCGTTTGGTGGTACAGATTCTCTTTTTCTTCTCTCCACAGAGCAGCCTGGTCGGTTCCGAGTTCAAAAGGACTGCCCCTTCCGGGTTGCATCCCTCGTCATATCTTCTCCTCTGTCCCAGCTTAATCGATCAACCAAACTCCAACGAACAACGCTCAAGCCCAACTCACTTTTCGACTCATCCTTTTTTCTTCGTTCATTATTATTTGATATATTTTTATTTTACTTTTTTGTTATTTGAACATTGTTGTGGGTATTTGTATCGTGGTCGCCCGGATACTACAAACGGTACGCCGCCCTGTCCCCCCCNNCCTTCTGCTCCCCATATTCGCGGGGTCTTGTTCGGCTCCGTCCGCATTTTCGGGTTCGCCAGGTCGTCACTGGCTCGCCATCCTTCCCATTTACCAACTCCCGACGCGCAGACCATCTGAACCTTACTAACGATAAGCGAGCAGGTTGCAGTGGATATAGGTAGACCGTACTATAATTGATCGAAGTCATCTGCTCTTCTTTTTTTTCTTTTTTTCTCTTTTTTTTCACAATTACTACTGGTCTATCTGAGTCGACGAGAGTGGGAAGGCAGCTGGGAAAAGGGAAAAGAGAAAAGAACGAAAAAAAGTAGCGAAGGGACCAAGACAAGATCGAGCGAGGAAATAGGAGGAGAAAGAGGGAAGAAAGATACTGAGAAGGGTATATCTAGTTTGTCAGAGTGGTGGTGCTTGCTGTATCCTTTCCACCAAGAGATTTAGCAAAATCGAGATAAAGTTTGTCGATGGCAGCTCCGCCTTTAGGCATCTCCGGAGAAGAAGCGGCTCCGCTCGGTTTAAAAAGCTATCTTCTCGGCTTCACGAAATTCCAGGAGGCGCACCCGAATCTTTCGCCCGGTGAATGTGCGAACATGTTTTGTGGGGAAGTGATGGGAGCCCAAGGTGCTGTCCCAGTTCAGGGTGAATCTGTGGGTAGTGATTTCAGAGCCGTCAACCAAAAGGCAGATTCATGCCCCGGAGGGTCTCAATCGTTGGCGTCTCCTCTCGAGAGCCAGCGAATGGCTCATTCTAGTTCGGTAAACATTTGTCTCCCCGCAGATCCGAGTTGCTGTACTGTGGGAACCTGTATTTGTATGCTGAGAGGAAGTGTGATAATGCAGACGTCTTCATATTTCGGAACCGCTCCCACCACGCAGCAGACTTTTGCCTTCATGTCTGGCCGATCTCCCCACCAGCACCAGGTCTCGAACTCAGTAACATGTCGCCCTGGCTACCACGAGACCGCGCCGCCTTTAAAAGCCCCACAGCCTACGTCCCTTAAGGATATTCAATCAATGGTCTTCGATTTGGGTGGCGACGGGGACCTCGCTCTCGCAGATTATCTCAGCCAGCAGGCTAGCTCCGAGCCATTCCCACTACTACGGCATTCGGTCGGTAATACTGCTGCGACCCTCTGCGACGATTCGATGGGCAAAGTGTACTCATTCAGCTCGGGCGGCTCCCCAGGCAAATCCGCACCTCGTATGCAGCCCCAGCTATCTAGCTCCACCTCTAGGTGCTATACCGGAGCTGACGAGGGCAACCTTGAGAGCCCGAGATTGCTCTCCCACCCCATGACCCGCCATTCCCGAAGTTATTCGGGTGCATCCCATATGAGCCGGAGTTCCTACTTTTCGTCTCAAGGGGAGTCTGCGTCTCCCACCGATCGCTTCCCCTACATGCAAAATTCCGGGGCCCCGATGAGCCGTCAGACGAGTAACGCTAGCTTGACACATGGGGCAATGATGCTCAGGGTGTCGTCATCCACCGGGGGCTCTATATCTGGGAACGGTGGTGGGGATTACGACACCTTCTGCGGCCGAAGGGACATGGACACGATGCCTAATGGCGTTGAGCTTTTCGCAAGCGACGCCGAACTCTCATCATCGTTGGACAAGGCTACAGGACAACACATGCTGAAAAGGGCCTCGAGCACGAGCGTGGAAGATCTTGATCACTCACTAGCCATCGCTGTAGAGCACGAGATGCGAAGGGACCCATCGACCGCATCTGAGAGCGTAAAGTCACGGAAGCCCAAGCGTGTGAAGGAGGACGCAGAGCCCACGGCTACTGTTCAAAATGAGGGTGTTTCAACCGCCATCGCCACAGGACGCGGAATGTCAGAAAAAGAAAAGCAAGGACGTCAGGCCCAACGCAAGGGAGACTCAGGATCACCCGCTAACCGCCAGAATCCAACCGCTACCGATAAATCAACTCAGCGCGAGTCTAACGATAAGATGGAGACAACAGGGAACCTCTCTGCTGGTGGTCGAGTGTTGGCAGCATCCAAGCCGGGCAAGCCTGGCATCAAATACGCGGCAGTATCAGCCACAAAGCCTAGCTACGTTCGACCCCCGCATCCAAGGGTGCACTGCAGGTTCTGCAATGAATGTCCTGACGGGTTTCGAGGCGATCACGAGCTCCGACGTCACGTGGACCGTGAGCACAACCGGGTTCGTAAGATGTTCGTTGTCAAGGATATCTCCGAAGATGGTCAGTTTCTGGCCAAATGCAAGGCGTGCCAATCCGGGAAGAGGTATGGTGTCGACTACAATGCCGCAGCGCATCTAAGACGACAGCATTTCCAAAGCGCCAAGAAAGATGAGAAGAAAAAGATCCCTTTCGACACTTCTTGCCCGGACATGGCAGACTTGCGGAAGTGGATTGAAGAAGTCGAAGTGGTGGGAGACGACCTACACTGCCCCGCAGAAGAGTCGCGGGGAAAGGATGCCTCGAAGGCGGATACTCCGCGGGAGAGCGCCAAATCCGCCAGAGTTGGCGAAGGCGAGAAAGAGGAAAACATATCACGGGTATCGGTATCCGGCTCAGGGAATACCGCCGCGGGGAATAGCGCGGCGCCGGTAATGGCCCGGGACGGGGTACCGGTATTAGATGTGTCGGACATTCCCATACAGCAACAGACCCCCGACAGCGCCGCATGGGAACTACCCGAAAGTTGGTCCGAGCCTGGCAGCGCCTTCGACCTATCCTATAATTACGGGGTTCAATATTCTGTCTCTGGTGGCTCCATACCGCTGGCAGACGCCCTGAGCCAAAATAATGCAGCCGGAGAGCAGAACGGCGTGACATTACCCCAACATCAATTGTTGATGCATCTCTTCCCGGAAGGAGGGGCTGTGCATCTCTCAGCAGGCGGGGAAACCGCCAGTACAATCTTCTCCAATCTTCCGGGCCCCGCTGCTACCAAGGGTACTTCGGGGGTCTTCGGCGATAACAGTTTGCCAATGGCGATTCCGGGCCCCGAGCCCATTTTTGACATTGATGACTTACAGTTCGCTTAGAGGATTTGTCAATTTTTTGTCAATTTTTTCTTGTTTCTCGTTTTTTTGCTTTCTCTTCTTTTCCTTTAGTATTTATTTTTCATCTCTGGGGTATTTACTCTGTTTTAACGTTTGGAGTCATGTTGATGCTTTGTTTCTATATATTCTCTTTGTGAAGGTAAACCGCTCGTTTTTTCCCAAGCCAAAATGAAAAAAAAAAAAAGCACCCGCTTTACGTCTATATCTCGGATTTTATTCTTATTTCCCGTTGACTCTGGAGTTTGGTTTTGTTCTCATAAAGCTTTTTTGGTAGGGAGTTGGGGGCAAGGCGCGATCTCTTTTTGTTATCATTATCATTATTACGGTATTACTATTATTTATATTATCTGACGAGCACGATTGTTTTTTTTTTTTTTTGTTTTATTTCTTGTTTATCGTCGTGCTTTTCCTCCCTTCTTTTTCCAACCTTCAGTTGACATTGTTACGATTTTCCTTGATTCCTTATTCTTTTTTTCCCTCAACGAAATATATAAATTTCAATTCCCCTCACGACTTCCTTTCTCTGTTTATTTCGTTTCTCTGTTTATTTCGCTTGGTGCTTTTTACTGTTTTTTCTTCTTCTTTTTAATTTTTTTCTTTTCTGATCTTGATCTGTTTTTAACGGGCAGCAACAAAGCGGAGGGATATTTGGGTAAAGGTGGGGGGGAATGGGGGGGGGGGGTTCTAGAAAGTATGATAGTCTACTCGAATACCGTTCGAAATAAATCAACAATCAATCTGGTTCTCGAGTGCATTGCGAGTAATCATCTCCTCCACGCAACTCAACCTCCCTTTTTCCCTTACCATCATCACATGCAGCTGAAGGCGAGGCCCAACTCACAATAGTTGGGGGATTACAATGACATTGCAGGAAAATGGCGTAGTGTTTGTAGGATTGACTCAGCACGCTAATCGAGCCTTTGCCAAAACATTCACCGCCGGCGAATCCCGATAGCTCAATATTTGTTTCAAGTGGGTTGGATTCTTCCTCCCTCTCCGTCCGAGCCCAGGAACAGCGAGTTCATGGCTGGCGCAGCAAGGGCACTTTGGGCCCGATCTCGTCGAACGCTCAATCCTTCCTCCCTCGCGTACATACGTTCGGGGTTCTGTGCATTGGTCCCATGCCGGCAGGGCTTACATCGTCATTCGTACCATAATGTATCACGGGGAGGGAGGACATAGAGGGCCACCGCAGAAGCAGCAAGAGTGCTCATCCTCGAGTAGGTTAGTGCAGCTAAGTACTTGTACAACACAATTGCACTGTATCAGGGCTGAGTTGCACGATGGCAGGGAAAGCCTCGTTTGGAGCGGCGGTGTGAGAGTGAGTGGGGGTTGGAAGGCAAATTTACTAGAGGGAACATAAGTCTCAGCCTGTGTCTGCCTGCTTTTGTTGCCCACCCTGCACCGAACGCCTTATGGTCATATTCTGGGATGTCGCGAGTGATTGTTAGTGATGAGCAGTAATGAATGGTGACAGTGCTCCTAGGGTACCGGCAGGTTTGTTTGTTTCGGCTGCGATGTGTACTACGGTAGAATGTTACCTGTGTACGAGTACTCGTACCCTACAGGTCCCCTACTCGAGCACACGAATATCATATCGTACCGGGAATACCGGCATGTGGGAGAGGCAATCGGGAAGTTTTTTTTCCTTTCCTTTCTTTTTTTTTGTTTTCCTCACCTCTCCCTCGTTGGTATGATATTATTCGAGTGGGTTTTTCTTTTTCTCTTTTTGTTTCCTTTCTTTTTCCTTCCTTTTCCTTTCGATCGGTGGTTGTGGAGGATGGTCTGGTTCGCCGGTTGTGGTTGACGAGTGCTCGAGTACCGCACTTGTAACTCGGTTCTTTGCGTGGGGTTATTAATAGAGTGGGTGGGATGATATGATGTAACAAGCGGACGGATGGATCACAGAGCTGTCCAGTCCCGGTTGCCTGCTTGCCTGCTAACTGCTGCCTAGTTTCTTGGTTCAGCGGGGGGGGGAAAAAAAAAAAAGGAAAAATCGCGTGGGCAAACTAAGAGCCTGCCAGATAGGTTACTAGAGTAATATTCTCGGTATCACCACCGCTGGCACAATACTCGAGTACTGTCCCATCCGCCACTTTTGGACCAAAACGGTCTGAAGAGTTCCGCCCCGGTTTTTCCCCATCTTCCCCATCTATCCTTCCCCACCATTGCCGAGACGATACCGGCGTGATGCGGTAGTTGCCCGATTCCTGTTCCCTTTCACTCGAGTAACGCATCTTACGGTGTGGGTGCGGCCGGTAGGCGTGATCCTCACCTGATCTGGGGCGGTGGGTCGCCGTGGGGAGGTTCACAACAATTTTGAAGCAGAATGGATGGTTGCTGCCCGAGCACAGCACACGCCGCTATTGCTTATCTGGGTTACGTGATGCTTACGCGCTCGCACTCGTACATGAGTTTCGCTGTGCTCAACTTGGCCCTGAAGTGAGAGAGCGCCGGCATTAGCATCCGTGCTTCGTTGCGCTCGATAAAACTCGGAAGGATCGAGTGCGGATTATCACTAGCGGGAGGATACTGCTCATACTCATGGTTCGGGGTCTTTGGACTTCTGCGGCCTTTGGCCCTTCTCCTCCGCACTGCGCACAATGCCCGAACACATGTTTTACTGACCGAGACAAGTCACGCGCCGTCCATCCACCGGCAAGGCACGTGACAATCCGTTGAAGGTTAGCTGCATCTCACCTACTTACGTGATCACGCCATCTGGCAGACCCGATGATGACAAAGGCATACTATATTTTATTCTCCCCCTCTCCCTGCTTTCCCACACCGGTGTTTTCTCCCCAAGTTCTGCTGATATTTAGATATTTAGATATGGTACGGTAGCAGAGCTGTTTATCATACTTGGGCCCTACGAGTGTTGTATGTACTGTATGGTTCCGGAAGACTAGATGTTGGTCCCCCGGGGGAATTGTGAATTTTTGACACAGCTGGGACTGTACTAGTACAGTACAGTACAGTACGGTGCTAGGCTTGTGATGGATTAATATGCCTTCTTTCTCGCCAGGAAGAAAGAAGAACAATTGGTATTAGTTACCCGTCTATCTCAATGTTAACCTACATATTTTTATCATGACCACAGTTAAGAAACTGCAGTGCCTTACCGTCTTAATACCTCAAGCTAAACCTGGCATTACAGTCCTTGCTACCCCCATCATAAGTTGTCACAATTCTCTCGGGAAATCTTGTCCAGCGCCTAGCCTTCCGGAGCCACCCCTTCGTCTGTACGAGTATTTATCGCTTCTTAGTGTTCTCACTATCATAATACCTTCGGTAAAGATCTGCGGTTTTGCCTATCCCATCAGCCGCGATATAAAAAAATGCTGCAAACGCTGGACTCGTACGCGAATTAGGGGGCCCGTTCGGGTGGTGGGTAAACCTTGGGTTCGAGGGTAGAAACCTGATAATTGAAAATAGTTCGGGTGTTCAGCGCGGCATCAAACCATGGGTAAATTTATTGGAGAACCTGAGGTTTGTGAAGACGACCTGAAAACCTGGTGTTGAAACTTAACCTCCGAGATAATTTCTCGAGCCCAACCTCCGAACAGCTGCATTAATGCATCTTGCAAACGACTTTGACAGAGTACGAACTATACTGTGGTTCTGCTAAGGTTAAGCGGCATTACGCGATGTCTCGACTTTGCCCCTCCTTTTTTTCTCTTTTTTTTTCTCTTCCCCTCTTTATCTGACAATCGTACTCGTCATATTCGATCAAGATTCCGAATCCCAACGTACGGGTGCCCGGTAAGTTAATAAGTTGGACTACTCGAATGTGTTAAATTTAACCCGCAAAACAATTGCTGTCTCGCGCGGGTTCCCGGGACTTGCACCGGGTCCTGTTTGGCATGATTCGCTGAATTGGAGTCTTGATGGGAATGCCGTTTTTTCCCTTTTTATTTTTGCCGCATAAGCCAAAGAGGGATGATTTTTGTCACTGACAAACCGTCTACAGTAACTCCTCCCGTAGTGGTAGCGCTGACTCTTGCAGCCATAAATTTATTTTCTGGTTTCCTACTCGTATCTCCCAAACACACCGCAAGATTTACTCAAACTATGACTCGCTTCCCCCTTGGCATGACTGCCGGCACTCGGTGTTGAGAGCTGTTTTGCACAGTATTTTGATTACCGCCCAATAGGCCATTAGGTTAGGGTTCCGGGCTCCCAAGGCCAAGTGAGTGATGCACCGTTGTCCGTAGTCGTAGTGCTGGTGGTGGGGTACCGTACTGTACTTGGTGTGCGGGTACGTAGGAGTTGATCGGATAATACCCCGCTCTGTCCACCAGCCTCCCCCACCCGCTCGATTCATTATAAACCCAACGAGCAAACGACGGAATGGCCACTGCGACAGCTTCGCGCTCCGGCGCTGGTGGAGGAATTGCTACTCAGGTCTTGACGGCTAAACCGAACAGGGTTGACTCAAAGATACTTCGGGGCGAATTGCAAAAGCTATATACGAGTTTGTGTCCAAGGGGCTGCTCCACACTTCCCGTCTCCGCGTTCAAGGGTTACCTATCCGACACACAAAAGGTTGCTACGTACGATGAACATTCCGGTAACGAGGAGGATGTGAAGGAAGCCGGGGTGCAAAAATGGGTGCACAAAGTCTTCGGACACCCTTCCCAGGCCGTGTCGGCTGAGAAGTTGTTGAGTGGTGATCAAGATATTTCGTTCGAGGAGTTTGTGTCTTATCACGCTACCCCTACGAATTCGGCTTTGGCTTTGCCGGATCCGAGGGAGAAGGATTGGAGTAGGCCTTTGAATGAGTATTTTATTTCCAGCTCACACAACACATACCTTACCGGTCATCAACTTTACGGATCTTCGACTACGGAGGGGTACATCAACGTTCTGCGTCGGGGATGTAGGTGTATTGAGATCGACGTTTGGGATGGGGATGATGGGGAACCGGAGGTGTTTCATGGATATACACTTACCAAGGAGATCTCGTTTAAAGATGTCTGTAGGGCTGTTGCGGAGCATGCATTCTCCGAGGGGGGTAGCGTGTGGCAGGGAGGTGCTGGAGAAGGGCCTGTCATCATCAGCTTGGAATGCCATGCGGGGCCTAAACAGCAGGAGAAGATTGTAAAAATAATGAGGGAGCAGTGGGGTGATATGCTTGTTCAGGGGATTGAGCCCGAGGATGTGGAAAACCTCCCGAGTCCGTTGGCATTGAGAAGGAAGATTCTCGTCAAGGCACGCTTTGCTCCCTTAGTTGTGTCAACGTCAGGCTAACTCTCCAGGCAAAATATCTCCCACCACCGCCGAAAGTCAAACATGTCGACCCAACCGCACCAAGAGTCCCAACCCCAGCGGTCGCAGACTCCTCATCCGATTCATCGGACTCCGAGCTCGAGGAAATGGCCAAAAAGGCCAACAAACGGAAGCCCCCGAAGGCAAAGGTTACCCGGGCATTATCAGCTCTGGGGATATACTGTTCATCTCATCATTTCCCGGCTCGCGCGGCTCAACCCTTCACCGAAGAACCCACCTCCAAGATCCCGAACCATGTCTACAGCTTTTCCGAAAAAGTCTTCGCGAACCTCCACGCCCAGCACTCAGAGTCAATTTTCCACCACAACAAAAACTACTTGATGCGAGTCTACCCCTTCGGCCTCCGCTTTTCGTCTTCAAATGCGGACCCTACCGAATTCTGGCAACGTGGGGTCCAGCTCGTAGCGCTCAATTGGCAAAAGTGCGATGAAGGAATGATGCTAAACGAGGGTATGTTTGCCGGAGAGGGCGGATACGTGCTGAAACCCGAGAGCTACCGTCCCGGTGGGAAAGGAGTCCACGAGGACAAGAAGAAACTAGATCTTACTATTGAAGTCATTGCTGCTGCCAACATCCCATTGCCCGAGAAGAGCGATTCGCCAAAGAGATTCGAACCGTACGTTAAGATAGAGGTGCACACTGAGGCGGCCCCCGGGCTAAAGAAGAAGACTAAGGCTAAGCGGGGGATTGAATGCACATGGAATGAGAAGTTGGAATTCAAGAGTGTTACGGGGATAGTTGAAAAGTTGACTTTCGTTAGGTAGATTCCCTCCTGTTCCCTTTATCTTCCTTGTTGATACTTACACTGCGATAATAGGTTCAAAATCCACGATGAGGAGTTCGGAAGGGATGATCTGGCAGCGTGGGCTTGTATCCGTCTCGATAGATTGCAGGAGGGCTATCGCTTTGTGAACCTCATCAACAACGAAGGTGATCCTTCCGATGGGCTTATCCTGGTCAAGATTTCCAAGCGGGTTTATTAGTTTAGTGGAGTAGAGTCGGCGTCGCTTTATAAGCATGGGGCGAATACCATCATATTACATGCGAGTGAGGGGTTATGAAAGCCAATTGCCTTTCTTTCCTCCTTCCTTCTGTTCACTGCTGAGATGTGCATGTTCCGTATGGCTTTGGAATTCGTTATAGCCCTCCAGCTTGTCACTTGGAACTTACTTTGCCCAGAGCGAGAAAACTGGTGACCTTAATAGCCAAGGGGGTGTAGTAATTTCTTTGCTTAGTATGACCGCCTATTACATCCGTTACCGTAGGTTGAGCAGGAATTTGTTGCGTGGTGGACATTGTCCTAGCACCGTTGTGGAATCGTCTGATGGAAAAAAAAAAAAAAAAAGGTAGCAAAAAAACGATTCCGTCGCCGGGAATTGAACCCGGATCTAGCCGGTAGCTTGCTCATGAGAGCGGCTGATGCTAACCATTACACCACGACGGATGATGTTGTTGAAGATAACCTATGACATTGCCTACTTATGCAAATCGCGGCCATCACGGCTTTCGATGTTTAACCACCCCACAACCATCAAATAAGAGGGCCAATAAGTGTCGGCGGTACCTACGGTAAAATGCTTAGGCGACCTCTATTTCCGGTGCACCCGCTCGGCCACAAGCGGGGGGTCTGCGGTTTGCAAAATTGTTTTTTTCGAGTGGGATTTGGACACTAGGTACGTCTCGCTATGAGCTCAATTACAGGTATTAGCAGGACACAGCGGGTCAGCCTCGCCTGCCGCCGTGATCCTGAGAATATTCGGCCCTCCTATCTCCATACTCAATTCCTCTTATAACATTACTCTATTCAAGTCGATCTGGACGGGCGCCTTTTCTTTCAAGGAAATCCACTGCCTCTTCCCTTCTCCGCCTTTGTCCCTATATGAGAATAGTCCTTCTAAGTTTACCTTTGATATCCGGTCTGGCAGAATCAAGTTATATGGGAGTATGGGTGAGTGGCATTCACATAATATCATATAAATCCGAATACCCTCGTTTTCGTAGTGTTAATTACAGGGCGGGGTGGGTTTTGCACTCGGGAACCCCACCGTTACACGGGCCCGGGAGGACATTTTGTGGGCCGTCCCTGCCCCGCCCCCGTCCCGAGCCCGACTCCACTTTCTCGCCTCCCAAATCTGACGGGTGACGGGGCGGGGAAAGCCTGAAAAAACGCCCC
>QLOI01000591.1:11500-23004 GCA_003313605.1 Tuber umbilicatum | reverse complement strand
GGGGGGCCGTGTTTTCCGCGGCCTCGGAGACCCCGTAACGAACACTATTAGTTTTTAGTTCAACGGGTACCTTTCTATACAGTTTCAGGGCTGCCATTGAATTTCTACGGCCCAGCAGGGGATCCTGTTTTGTGAGTTCCGGGACAGCGGAGTGTGACTGTAGGTCATCACTCTCTTCAAAAATATAATAACACTTCCACACCCCTACATTGAGTACCTTCTTGCTCTGATTTGGTTCTCCTTTTTTTCTTCTTCTCAATCGCTCTTTTGACTCTGCGCACCCTCATATTCCCATCCCCTCGAACGAGGCTTCACACATTATGCTAACCAACCTGCCGGGATAGACAGTATTGGGATGATCGCGCGTCACAAGCATCGAAGAGTTATTGAGGTTGAGGATTTGGGGGATATTGGTTGAAACCCTACCGGAAATATGTGTATACTATACCATATCAAAATGCATCCATGGACCCACGCTTTTATACTGCAGAGTTGCTATCATTACATTAGGGTATCATAATAGAGTGCGAAGGTGCTATGATTCCATAGCAAGAAACTTACTCAATTTAAATCGACCTTTCCGACTGGGAATTGCCTCGAGATCGTCCGGTTCAATTGTCCCTTCAAATCCCCTACAAATTCAATTAGATTACCTCCCCCCAATCTACTAAATCCCAATTACGTTACTCGCTTTCCGGGGTCAGTGGGTAGTCTATAGGGATTTTTAATAAACATGATTCACCTCTCTAGTTACGATACTTCTCTCGGTGCGCACGTACGGTAAAAGTTTTACTACTCCCGCCTGGGGAGTAGAAAGGAAGGAAAGATCAAGTTTAGCCAGGGAGAAATTATTGAATGTTTGGTGGGTTTCGGAGATCCTTGAGATCCCGGCATGCCTGCCGGTCTCTCGCTTCCGGGGGGAGGGAGGGGTGACTAGGGATCTAACTACTACTTTTTCACTTAAAACTTGCTATCGTGCTGGAGAGGGCTAGAGCGTAGAGGTCATGGTACCGGATCAGGGGTGTTGTATGCGATCGGACGGAAATTACAGTGCTCTACGGATATCTAATAGCTAGGTTAGGGACTCTTGAAGCCGCTAACCGGAGGTTTCGGCATTGAGAACAACCACAATACAAGTACGGTACCAGGTAAGGTGTTTTTGTACGGGATAGTTAACCAGTAATACAGGTACAATCCATGTGTTGTGAAAAAAATTCTTGCCTGGTATTTTGTAGGGTAAGCTCACGGTTCGGCTAAATCCCTTTATTATATTGTGGCCAATAGCCTTTCCGATCGCTTCGTGGTCCAATTCCCGAGTGTTTCTCTGTGAGTACTAACTAGAACATTTGTAGAAGCTCAGACCCATGCGTATCCCTAGCTCTACTCGAGTAGAGTGTGAGTTCACCCCGGACCAAATCTACCCTGTTCACAAGTACAGTCAAACCCCGCTGTCCCGGATCTCGATAATACGGATACCTCGCTGTCCCGTATGAAACACTGTGAATTCAAAAATTCTTTACTGCAAAACCAGACCCGTTGTCCCGGATTACTCGTTGAACCGGACAGATTCTGCGGATTTTGGCCATCCGGGATAGCGAGGTGCGACTGTACAGTACTTGATAACTTATTCGGGTACTGTACTCGTAGTC
This sequence comes from Tuber umbilicatum, assembly GCA_003313605.1. Classification (NCBI taxonomy): domain Eukaryota; kingdom Fungi; phylum Ascomycota; class Pezizomycetes; order Pezizales; family Tuberaceae; genus Tuber; species Tuber umbilicatum. The sequence goes on along the minus strand of QLOI01000591.1, from coordinate 21,355 downwards.
ATCGCCAACCCTTGCAACATCGGACCGCATCTAACCCATCAACCCGGTGCAGTGGAGATCCGGTCTCTCGCCACCGAATGATTAGCTCCCACGCTACTTTCTTGGTGACTGGGTCGATGTATGTAAGTAGAACGGGACCGTCCATCTGAAGAAATTCAGCAACACTATTAACTTCAGCACAATGCAGCAGCACCAATCTTACCCAATTTCCATCCCATCCCAAAATTCTCCCCCTCATGCGTACAGCATTCTTTTTCCACAAAGAGGTAACGTTACTTATGGGTGGCGGATCCGTGACATCATCCGTCCTTCTCCGTTCTCCCACCGAGTGAATGTTTTATCTCTTCTGTTGTAGGTTGTGGGGGATTTTTGGACCGCCGGATGGATACCAGTACTTACACGTGCACCGGTAGTACACCGGTAACCGTACTACTTGTATCAGTACTGCTATTAGAGGAGGAAGTGACAGAGTGATACGTAGTGCTGAGTATGATACTTGGAGTACAGGCAGTTTATCAGAAAACCTAGCGAAAATAAACCTCCCGCTTTCAACCTAGGATATTCCTCGCTAGGTATTTAGCCCCAAACCAAGTATATTAGGGTTGGGATTACCCCTGTTATCCCTTGTTTAGGGGAGATATGCCTACGAATGTACTAGTAAGTGTACTGTAGTTTATTATTTATTCGTATTTCCCTTTTCCTCCCTCGAGAAAGAAACGAAGGGCCCATATAAGAGTATGGAAAGAGTACTTCTAGTTCCTCCGGCTGACTTCTGATACCTTGCTCCTCTACACTCTTTTTTAGCGCATTAGTCGAGCGGACCATAAGGTCGGAGCCACACCTCAAAAACTCATCATCATGAAGTCCTCTGGTCTCTCTGCTGCCCTGGTGGCTCTCTCCGCCATTGGCGCTTCGTCCGTATCCGTAGCGAAAATCCTCATGGCGGGCGATTCTACAATGGCGCACTGGCAGTCTTCTATTCAAGGGTTCGTACTCACTACCTTCTTCAGCGCCCGAGATATGCAAGTAACGAGACGAGGTACGCAGATGGGGAACCCCCTTCGCACAATACATCAGCCTCCCCATCACAAACCTCGCTCGCGGAGGCCGTTCAGCAAGGTCGTACTACCGCGAAGGACTCCAGGCCGCACTCATCTCCCAGATCGAAGCAGGCGACTATGTCATCATTGAATTCGGCCATAACGACGGCGGAAGTCCTGCGACGAGCGATCGTGCCCCGGTGAGTAGTATTTCTCCACTTAAAAATCCCAAGCCCATAACTGACCTTGGGGAGACCTTTGGAGATGGCCCGCAAACGACTGTAGTCACACTTGCCGACGGAACGGTGGAGACTGTGCAGACGTTCGTTACCTACGAAAAGTGGTTCATTAGGGATGTCATCGCGAAAGGCGGTATCCCCATCGTTTCCTCGAGCACCCCCAACGGCGACTCCTGGAACTCCGCGCACACCGAAATGCTGGCGCCGAACCGTTTTGTGCCATATGCTAAGACGGCAGCGGGGAATTTTACAGAAGCATCTTATATCGACCATTACGACGTTGGCCCCCCTCCCACTCAATACATATACGGGGCGAATTTGCTGTGGTCTAACATGCATGGGTGATAGTTTGTGACGATCGCTTTTGAAACCCTCGGATACGATAACGTATACCCGAGGTTGTTCCCTAATGATCATACACACACATCCCCGGAGGGTGCGGACATCGTTGCTCAAGCGTTCGTGAACGGGCTCAAGTGCACTAACCACCCCCTTGCGGACTGTTTGACGGATGCTGGGAATGCGTTGGAGAAGAAGTGCAGGTTTGTGGTTCCGTTTTCCCCTGTTCATGAGAGGGATCCATGAACCTGACAATTGCGCGATTATTAGTTAAATAATATAGCCAAATCGGGTGGGGATGAAGGTTGGTTGGCTTAGGGAACGTACAAAACGAGAAAAATGACATCCGAGGGAAGCGAGACAGTGCGTGTGCGGAGAGATCTGTGCTGTCACAATAAGATATGAGTTAGTTTTGATGATGAAAAACATTGACCCGAGAAGTATTGCTGTAGTGTGTGGGGCACATCCTAAACGAAGAGTCAGGAATTGAAAATAATATCCGAAACAAAGTGAAAATGGACAAAAGCAAAATCTACCAATTCCTTGGACTAGTTCCGCTAGGTAAGGAGTTGCATCTGATGAAGTCATTTAAAGAGCAGTTCAAATGCAGTCCGCCCATCTGGAGTATGTAGGGAGTACAGAGTCATAGGAAAGACTTTCATGTAGTGTTTGTCGCGAGCCCGTTCGAGTCGAGACAAACCATTGACTCGAGCCAGCCCGGCCCGCGAGCAAACAGGCCCGGGCAGCTCGAGACTTGCCATGAAGCTCGAGCCTACTAGTACAGGCCCGAGTCGGGACCTGTTAGTAGACACAGTATATCACTTACTTAACAAGGCGAAAGGTGGAACTATATTATAGACTTGAGTGGAGGGTAGGTGTTCAAGTATAGAAGACAAAAAATAAAGAATAAAAAAGATGTCATAACCCCGGCCATGCATATAGAACAAACACTTTCCACGAGCATGAATTAAAGACCTCCAATAGCGCGCGCAAACAAATTCCCATGAAGAAATCCTTTCCGGGTATTCAACTTACTTTTCCCTGGCATCCTGCTTTCCAGCGCCAAACTGGATTTTGGAGATACCTGTCTCCTCCCCTCTTCTTCCATCTTACCCGCTACAAGATTCGAGCCTGGCTCAAGTCCGGCTCGAGGAATAACTGGGCGCGAGACAAGCCTTCACACGTCTCAGCTTGCGACAAACACTACTTTTACCGTTAGAAATAGAGCGTATCCCAGATGCATCCGAACTAGAAGTATCTATTCCACTTAGTGCCCTTTTAGGTTCGGGCACGGTATGGGACAAAGTTCAGTCCACTGTAAGATGAGGGTTGTTACATCCTCACTATATTTATTCCCTTTAGATCACAATTTCTATAGCCTCACAAACCGTCATAATATAACTTTACCTCTACCCTACATCCTTTACTCCCTTACTTGCAGTTCTAAAAGATAGAGAAAATCTTACCAACTAGAAAAAATCTACGACTAAAACATAAAAGTACTGGTAGTTGAATAAAGAAATTAAAATCCTTATCAATTGTTTCTCTCACATACAATATGTTATAAAGTTAGTTTCCTCTCTCTTTATTCTCTTCAAACTATAAAAATATCAGAGATTCATTGCTTAATAATTTCATCCCCCCCATCCAGACTATTAAACTGGTAGCATCGATTGAAAGAGACTTTCAAAGGCTTTTCATTCAGGGTCTAATAGCTATCAGGCTACTCCCAAATATACTAACAGTAACTGAGTTCATGTTTACTAATACTAGGAAATCTACTAATCAGGAAATTATTGATGTAATCAACTATGCTGGAGAGGAGGAAAATGTGATTGGTGGAACTACTTATGGGGAAGCCAAAGAGTCAAGCTTCAATAGAGCAGCTTAACTCAAAGCTAGAGGAGTTTTGGAGGGTTCAGAAATTCTAAGAAGCAATGGTACAGCCAAGTATTTTATCATAGTTTACTTCTATCAATAATTTATCTATCTAGTTAGATAGATAAGAAGTTAAGAAGGGTGAGATAAAGTCCGGTAACCCTTAGCTAGATGATATTTCCCGTACAGATTAAATCGACGCATTCGAGGATTGGTAAATGACATTTTTCCACTTCACAAATTGAACATCAACCACGTACACAATCATGGAATCTCACTCGTTTAGTTCCAAATTGGCATCACTCTTTCCGCCAAGCCTATTTGCTGCTATCCATCCGCCTTTACCTCCACGGGATCCGGTCCCCCAACGACCTGGGGGTAACGGAGGTTTCACTGTATTTGTAGTTTACGCTCCATCGGGTTGGCGGCTCAGAGCAAACCAATGTGCCATCCGAGCAATTATAACACTACAGTGTAGTTCGTGACCCCGTTCAAGTGTTCCTTCCTATCGGTGATTTCTCGAACTCTTTCTTCAGCCCCAAGTCATGTTTTTTCCGGGTATCCGGCGCAGTTTTGTGCCCACCGTACCGCCGAGATGTCCATAATTAGCCTCCAAGTTGTGGAAGAAGAGGGGTATACTACCTGATAACACGCTTGTGATAGAGAGTTGGGCCTCGGTTGAAAAATCCGGAACAGTACAGGCTCAGGTCAAACTTCGTTTTCTATTTAATTTAGTAATACCAAACACCCCCCCCTATTATAATGTCTATGCTATAGCCATGCTAACCGAGCAAGTAAAATTAGCATTGCCCATTACCAGAAACGTCGGCTGTGCGACATCGAGGGCGCACCGCTCCGGATATGTCGTCGGACTCACCAGATGCCATTGACGGTCGGTACGTAGTGGAAGTGAGCTGCCAATTCCGGAATGTGTTCTTCACACAACGTGGGTCGCACCGATAAGGACATGCATCGTCTCGTCGAAATTCTGAAAATTGTTTTTCCGAACATCGGACTTCTCGCCGGGCCGAGAGCTGTCCCAGTGTACCGCCCTTATTCAGGTTGGGGGCCTCGCAAAATTAATTAGACATTCGGAGAAGCCTTAACTTATTCGATTAGTTCCAGCCCGATTTGGGGTGATTCATTACTTTCTCACTGCGCGGGTTACCGGCAAGAGGTATGTGAACACGAGACATTTTTAACATACGGCGCACAGACGGATGGCCGATGTCTCATGTTTCTCATGCTTCTTGCCTGTTGTATTTACATGGCGTTCGGCTGGGTACCGGAAATCATCGATTGTCACTCGAGTTCATACATATCGGATTGGTGGAGTAAGCTTTCATGTGCTAAATTCCAACTTTTAACCGCCGAGCCGCGCACGTGAAAGGTATAGCGTACCTAGTTAGGTAGAGTTTCCGCTCTAGCGGGCCTATTTAATTAGGTTAAAAACCGCTTTGAGAAAAAACCCTATCAAGAGGAGGATGACTGCTTTATGATAATATCATATCTCCATCATGTCGGAAGATTCCGATATCTCGAGTCGGTGGGTTCGGAGTGTCTGAGAAAACCTTATGCCCGCCTCCCCATAAGGCTTCTTGAATCCTGTCTTGTTTAACCTGTCATCCTTGCAAAAGATACCAAAAATAAAAGCTCTACGGTACACTCCTCTATATGTGAACCAACTCAGACGCTACTTTTATTATTGTGATGCATTCTCCTGAGAGATTGTGGTCTACCAGCAAGGACTTTCAGCAAGCCACCGTGAGAAAATGGAACCGGAGGACCTCGGGCGAATAGACACGGAGTTCCCCGCCCGGGCAGGAGGCGTTGAAAATGTTGCAAAATCTGATCCGCTCAATCCGAGTTTAAGACATTATATATAGTAGACCTTACTAGGAAAGTTAGCTCGAACACCTGGGCTAACATCCAATCGTTTGAGCTCTTATGGTATAGGTATCCCAAGCAAGGCCAGTAACAATCCGAGACACGAATCAACAGTACAAGTCCCTCTCAAATGCGGAGCGAACATAGGAGGGATCTTGGCAACGTATTCTCAGCCCCCAGTATCCCCCCTATGCTCGCTCCGCGCATGCGGGGGACTTGTACAAGGAAGAGATACCAAGTGACACTGCAGCCCCCCTAAACGCTTAGTAGGAGGACGATAATGACAAGGACCATACCACTCTATTAAAGAATGAAAATGAGATCACTGCTAGTCACTCGCCTCGTTCAGTCAATAATGTACGCAGATTCTCTACAGGGGGAGACTTTGTACCGGCGGTCCGCTAATCCGTTCAGTAATCAATATGTATAAAACGTCTCAAATCCGCAGATTGGAGCGAGTCAAAAACAAATCGGAGAAACGAGAGTTAGTGGCGCCCTCTATATCCGTATGTTGACAGATTCCTATGAGCAAGGTGATGGATTTCATCCCTCGGCAAAGAGGTTCTCAATACCTGGAAAATTTAGGGCCGAACCAGACGCCTCAAGGTATACAATGTACCCAAGAAGGAGAGGTAGTGGGGGTGAATAGACAAAGTGGGCCAGGAAATCTGTGGACATTATACGATGGTTGCAGACTGTAAGCTGCGTTAGCCACCGATATATCTTAACCGTAGAAAGAGAAAGAAGAAAACAGAAAGAAAGAGAGGAACACCGCTTCGACATGGCTGCCCGGTGAGGACTAGAGATTGATCCAGAGTAAACTTGACATTGGAGGCATTTCGGTAATTCCTCCAATCGAGTATAATTATTTCCTGCCTATTGAAGCAGTACTTTCTATCTCCCCTTTAGTCTCCAAACTTACTTAGCATCGCGTTTCTTAACCGTGCGGTATAAGGCAAGATACGAACCTTCCCCACCGAGAGCTTACTAGGGAAAATCCCCGGGAAAAAACGAGAGAAAAAAAATCCAACCAAACCAACCGGAACCCAGCGCACCTCTAGGGCTTCACACTTAAAAGTTTCACACAATTTTTGAGAACGAAACCGCCTGGGAAAAAAGGAACTCTTAAAGAGTTACTCTCCTGTGATGAGACATTATTCGGCATGTCTACCACAACTGCCTAGGCACAGGCGCCAATGCCACACAAGCCCGAAAGACTTTACGTATTTGTTTGTCCTAGTCAGGGATCGAAGGGGTCTATGACGTAATGATTGGGGTTGGCTATTCTTGAACGCTTTTAGCTTGGAACACGACTTAACTTCCTTGCATTTAGAGGGGGCGGAAAATAAATCAGAGATAAAAATCATTGTATATCACTCGTACGTGACGGGTTTTCGCAATCTGCTTCCCAGGCAGCCCAACAATGTCCATGGCTCCAGGGGCGATGGTGATCAATAGCCTAAATTTCTCGGTCTGCGTTACACCGCGTCAGATTCAACTTCGACCCACCTCGGGAATTACGCTATTGACAACATCTCCCGCGAGTGGAATCCCCACCGGGCACCATACAGGAAGCACAATCCTGCAAACCCCCTTTGTGGCTCGCTTGTGCATATGTCGTAAGCATTTCCAATCTCTAGGGTTTAAGCAGGCATCTTATCTCGTGCTACAACAGCTTACTGTGTAGAGATCTATGATTCAAAGGTCACTGGCTCCCCACCCCCGAGCCAGATCCACCTTCACACAAACCTCCTAGACGAAGCAAACACGGAGAATCCCGGAGCCGATTTTTAAGGGGCTTTGCCAAACCAGGGATACACCAATTGGGGAGACTTGGGGGTATCCAATATTAGCGCAGGGGGGGGGATACCAGGGGTGGAATTTGGAGAGAAAGAGCTTGTTAGACGTTCGGAGGCCACTAGTCCGATGGTGCCTACAGGGGTATTAGGCAACTCTCCGCCCACCCATTGCAAACAATGGTCGTTAATAATGGTGGTTGGATAATGGGCCAAGGGAATGGTGAAGGCATGTATGTATCTTACCTTGGTTTTTTTTTAGATGTCTTCTCGACTTTGAGCGATTTCTTTGCATGTACTATAATGGGTGCTGGTGACGGTATCCCGCAATTAGGATTTAACTAGAAACGGGCGGGGGGATGAAAGGCGGGGGGGGGGAATCCGACAGTGGTCAAGGTCTTGGATCCACAAATGGGGGGCTTGGCCAACGATTGGGCGGTTCCAAACAGGCACTATTGCCGGCCCGACGCACGAGATGTCTTAGCCACTATTATTTGTTCCAAGAGATTCACCTTGATTACCAGGATTCTTTCTACTCGGGCACTGAAGCACTGGACTGCAATCCCCTGCCTGTTTGTGAAGGACTTGTGCCAAGAAGGCAAACCCACAACGAGCGCAATGGCAGGGGATCCAAAACCAAGCCTCACATAATGCTGTTGTGTGTGGTCGGGGGTGGGGGCGTTAGTGTCGAATAATGTGAAAGGGACCGATTGATAGTCTCGCCCTCGTTGGGTCTGGGCAACGTCCAGCATACCGGTATGAGAGGGTGAAATTTCATTGGGAGACAGAATGTGTTTCCCCCCGAGCACCCGCCTCAACCCCGAGATCTGAGTGGTTGAAGCCTACCAAGACCTAGCTTGCGCACATCCGATTTGACGCGCCGCATAATATCTTCGATCCCCCGGCTATGATCGGGTCGCTAGGAGCACCTCGCACAGAGCACGGAACGTGGTTGGGAAGCAAAGGAAGGAAAAAGAGAGGTGGAGGTTGAGTGTGCAAAACAAACGGGCAAAATCTCTGTCGGTGTGCAGAAGACCAGGCTATAGCACTGGGCTGTGGATGGATAACCGCTGGGTTATCAAGTGTTACACTGAGATGGCTCCCATCCCCCTCCACTCACTCACCCTTACCACTCAACGGGGAGAAGGTCCGTCGAAATATGTAATATTATGATACTAGATATCTCCCAAAATTTGTGAGGAAACCCCTAGACCGTGCGAAAGTTAAAAAATTCCCTTTCAAACAACTCAAATAGGGCTCTACAAAAGCCCGCAGAGCAGCGATCCACCAGAGAGAGGGTAAGATAAGAGGTTACAGAATTAGAAAACCCCATTTTCAAGACCACCGTATCCCATCAAACATACGTCCGTCATCTCATTCCAAGTATGATATGATACCGCACATCCATCACTATACAGGGGGAAACCTGGTAAATAATTTCCTACCGTCTCCGGAGGACATTAGTTGTACGAATACTCGAGTACTGTACGGTAGGGTGCCGCACCGTTTTTCTCCCACGTTTTTTTTCCCCCTCCCCATTCTTTCCAGGGTGAGGTTTATTTTTCTTTTTTCCCCCCCTCCTCATTCATTCCCAACGATGGGGGTAAGCTATAATACAAGTACTTGTAATACGATAGCACACACCCACTCATGGTGGGCCGGCAAGTGGGAAATAAAACCACGTGGCACTTTAAGTTCATGCATTTCACGTTAATCACCCATTCACACTCCTTTCGCCCCTTGCACCGGCAGGCGATTAGGCGTTCGCCGAGAAAACGTGGTGGGATATCGATGTGCGATTAGGTGTGAGAGGAAAAGGAACCCCATTGTACAGTACAGTTCCTACCGCCCCTATTGTGTATTTTTTTTAATTAATCGATTCAACAGCCCTCATTGTGGGTGGGCGAAGAGCACCGCTCCGTCTTGAAAGCAAAAAAAAAAAGTGATTTTCCTCGTTTCCCCCCCCCCCCAAATTTCCTCCCTTCCTGTTTACGGGATTATGGTAGCCCCGAGCCCTACCCGAGCACAGCTTAACCCTGTAGCAGGGAGTGGGGGGTGAGTGGAGGATAGAGATCAAGAGAAAAAAGCTAAAACCCAAATATTTTCATGATTATTCTTATCTTTTACCTTGAGTAAACGCGCACACTCAATCTCTTCTTCTTTCCTTTTTCTTGGTTTGTTTTTCTCACTGTTGGTATGTATTATCCCCTTCCGAGGCCATCGCACCCATCCCACTTCTTCCGTCCTTCTCCACCGTTTTTGTGAGGCGGTCTCGCACCCGAGCCGTGCGTTTTTCGGCCAAATACAATACCCCGCGGTGATACTTGCACGACAACGCTTTGAAGTCAACGGGAATGGAAGAAATTGGTTTCCCAAGTACAGTACCGGCACCAATACCAGTAGTAGTCTGAGGTGATCGGGGTCAGAATTTTCCTTTTTTCCCCCCCTCCGACCCCTCTCCGTTCGCCTTGAAGAAGGGTCAAGCACTGTGCTCGAACAGCGCGAGAAAGCAAGGCCCGTTGCAGTGAGAAAGGGATACCTAAGCGTGCAAAGAGACCGAGGCAAAAAATTCGAACGAAAAAAATTGGGGTTGATTTTGCTTCTTTTCCTTTCCTAAAACAACAAGAGAATCTGATCTATGTCTATCAAAAAAAAAAAAAAAAAAAAAAACTTCCA
>QLOI01000590.1:0-18100 GCA_003313605.1 Tuber umbilicatum | reverse complement strand
GTCGGGGGAGCTGGGGAGCTGGAGAAGCCAGGAGAGTTGGGGGAGCGGGAGCGCAGGAGGAGTGGGGGGAGCATGAGGGACCAGGGGAGCCAGGGAGCAGGGTGAGCTGGGAGAGCCGGAGGAGCAAGGAGTACTGGGGGAGCCAGAAGAGCAAGCAGAGTGGAGGGAGTAGGGGGAGAAGGAGGAGCACAGGGAGCTGGAGGTTAGAAAGCCGGAAAAGGACTGCTGTGATGACTGGGTTGCTAGGATTCGTGGTTAGTGAGTGGAATCAAAAGAAAACCATCAGGGTTAAGGGAGGAAGGAGACCAAGAGGTTGGAAGAGGCTCTGAGCTATGGAGAGTGATAGGGTAGATGGGGTTGGTAGAGAGGCTGGAGGTGTTGGAAAGGAACTTGAACTTGGCGTGATCCCCAGGGTCAGCCTAACGGGAACAATGGATCGGTCTTTCTTTTTGTTAGCTTGAGTCCAAGAGTTTTATAGGTAAAAGGGTGATGATAAGTAAAAGGAAACAAATTTTATATTGAGAATATAAATTCATGTTGGTTACCTCCTAGGCCATCAGTGTCCTTGTTGAAACTTCTGATAGACACAGAGTAGCACCAAGCCACCACTATACCTAAACTACTATCCTTAGTCTCGCACTAGTACAACCCCCTGCTAGTGGTAATTACACGACTTAGGTGCTGTACCTCCGTACTGCTCTTACATCATATAGTCTATCATACTCATATAGTCTATCATACTCCTCAGTTGTTTCCGACCGTCCATATATCTAGCCTACCCAGCCTGCAATTCCACATCAAGAATCGTACCGGTATTCGAGGTTAAGAAAATCTCGGTTAACATTTGGGCAACCCACTGCACCCGCTTCACACTCCCAAGTCCCGACCTTCCATGCCTAATTGGACTTAGCTATTTTTCTTCCCTCTTTTTCCCTTGGTTCTTTACTTCTAGATTCCTATTTCTGTCAATTCTAGCCCCTAGGCCCTTTGAAGAATTTTTCCTTCAATTCAAACTAATTTTTATTCCAGGCATCCCCAGTCAGAGAAAGCCCCCCACAAGACCCTCACGCCATCACAAAGTACTTGAGCAAGTGCTACCAGCCAGCAGGACTAGATGCACGGACTAAAGCAATGGTTTTCGGCTGCAATAAGACCCGAAGGAGTAGGCGCTAGTTTCTTAGTACTGATTAGACAGACCCCGATCACGGCTCGATGAAGAAAAAGAATGATAAAAATTCCTTTCTCTGGGGAAAGGAAGGTACCGAAGGTAAAGAGTGGCAGAAAGAAAATCGGTAAATGAAGAAAAAAATCGAAAGAGAAGAATTAACGATTCATAATAGAGCCGGCGATAATGAAAGTTCACATTGTCACAATAGAAGAACAGAGAAAATCACTTCATGGTGCGAGAATTGTTTTTTCACGATTTATTGTGGTAAGGTCGTCCCCTTGGAAGCTAGCCTCGTGACTAATCGCACCTCAACCTTTTCCACCTATTTCTGCCTCGGTGGAATCCTTTATCCTCTCCGTATTACGTATAAATAATTACATTGTTTATATGAATTTCAACAAAGCCATTCAACTGCCCCACAGTACTCTACGATTCATGCCGTCCACTGAAGTCGGTATTTTTTTTTTTTTTGGTCCGCTATCATACTACCAAACAAAAAGAAATGACAAGATTTCAATCCAGCGCCTTAAGCATCCGCGGTTTTCTTAGCCGTTCCCTTTTTCTCTACTAGTATCATACATCCAGCGGTTCATATGGCTAACCCAGGATATGGTTGGCTGGACTAGGTTCTACCGTTGGCAACCCTAGGATGACTTGAGTGTTTTTCTCAGAAGACTTACCAGTACCCATCTACCTCAGTTAGTAAGCGTTAGGTTAGCCTTCAGGCCGGGACTTTAAAAAGTGCGGTAGGACTTTTCACCGCAAAAACCTTGAAATTTAGTTGAGGCGAGGGAGGCAATCACTTTGCCGAGCAACGTTCAACAATGAGCGCGGCCGATGATACCGGTGGTTCTTGGACAAAAGCCAAGATTGGTGGGTTCAAGTGCTGGCCAATACACACCAAAACGGTTGAAATTCGAGGTCACAGAATTCGCGATTTGCAACCTGCTCCTTCTAATCAATTAAAAAATATATCAACAGATAGCGGAAAACCTAGCAGCTCTGGAATATATATTTCTACACTAAATTTGTTTTGCGGGTAGCTCTTGTCAATCGGTGCGTCCTATTCCAACGCAGCGGTTTAGCGTCAGGAATATGTATGGGTGCTCAGACAGTGAGGTTCTAATTCTGAAAATGCCCATTTCAAATTGCCTTAGTTTAGACGATATATTGCACCCACACTTCAAAATTTAAATCTCACAATTAGAACACCCAGAAATACCACCCCATGAAGAATTGATTTACCCCCATTACATCTGGTGCTGTGTGACACAGCATTTTTAGTGGAAAAGGGGTTACCAGCGATGACGTTTGTCACCTCATTTTACACGGCTAACAAAGAAAGAGATCTGTCCCTAGATTCAACCTGTTTTAGTTAGGTTACCATGGGGTTAGCAGATGTGACTGTTCTGCAAAGTATTTGGGGGGATGACCGTCCTGAAAAGATACACTTATATATATGGCGCCTTTTTCTCCCTTTCCTTCCTCTATTCTACCAGTCCCTTGCCTAACATTTTTGATCGAAGACCTGCCATCCCGAATACTTCAACCTTCTTGTTCCCTTTTTCTTTTTGCTTTCGCGAAGGCACCTATTGACGACCTTTCCTGCAAGTGACTAAATTTTGCCAACCGTTTGAGTTTTCTTTTCCGGTCCGGTTTTATCCTTTTAGTACTAAAGCTCTAGGAGTAGTGAAGATATTGTTGGGACGACGAGACATCAACCCCAATAAGACAGAGCTTGGTGGCTGGACACCGCTCTTGTTGGCCTCTGACCTTGGCCATGAGAGAGTAGTAGAGCTGCTGTTGGAGCGGGAAGACGTCGACCCCAATAAGGCAGAGCTTTGTGGCTCGACGCCGCTCTCATTGGCTGCCAAGAATGGATGTAGTGGGGTGGTGAGGCTACTGTTAGCACGGGAAGATGTCGATCCCAATAGGGAAAATTACGGTGGCCAGACACTGCTCTGGTCGTTCGCTGAGGATGGGCATAATGAAGCTGTGAAGCTACTACTGGGGTGGGAAGATGTCAACCCCAATATCCCAGACGGTCGTGGCAGAACACCACTGCAGATTGCTGCTAGGTGGGGGCATGATGAGGTAGTGAAACTACTTTTGGCAAGGGGAGATGTCGAGCCCGATATCCTAGACAACCGCGGGTGGACGCCGCTCTCATTTGCTGCAGGGAGGGGGTGGAATGAAGTAGTGAAGCTACTGTGAGGACGGGAAGACGTCAACCCCGGTATGCCAGATAACTGTGGCCGGACACCGCTCTGGTGGGCTGCAGAGAGGGGGCGCAATGAAGTAGTGAAGCTGCTGTTGGGGCGGGGAGACATCAGTCCCGATATATCAGACTCCGGGGGTTCAACACCACTCTTGTGGGCTGCCTTGCAAGGGCACGAGGGAATAGTGAAGTCACTATTGGGGCGAGAAGATGTGAACCCCAATACTTCTGACAATAATAGCTCCACACCGCTCTCTAAGGCGGCGAGCAGGGGGCACGGGGGAATAGTGAAGGTACTATTAGGACGGGAAGATGTGAACCCTAATCCACGAGACTGGTGTGGTCGAACACCACTCTCACTGGCTGCCATGTGTGGACGCTACGGAGTGGTGAAGCTACTCTTAAGGAGGAAAGACCTTGACATCAACATGCCCGATAAGTACGGCCTAACAGCGCTTTCGTTGGCTTCTAAGTATAGGCATTACGGAGTGGTGAAGCTACTAAAGGCCCGCGAATCGGCCAACCCCAACACAGTTTGACCCCAATAAAACAAAATCTCTCCCTTCACCTTTAAAAATCTAAATGCGCTGCTTTTTGAGCATTCCCTAGACCTTCCCATATATGCTACAGACTGTTCCACCATCGTCTAAACGCTGTCACTTCCCGCCCACGAGTTTCCGACGACTAGTGGGCATCCCCGCCTTTCATTTCCTTTCTCCTCCTTTCCTTTAGGGTTCAACTCGAAATTCTCCCATGGCAATTATTTTATCGCCTGTAATGAAAGATGAGAACCTAATATACCCATGCCATTATGAACCTTTACAGGCATTAGCTGCTATCTGAGTAAGGATTCCTTACTTCCTCGTAGTAGAATTTGGTGTGCAGGGAAGGAGGGGGGCATATGCTGTACTGTTCTTGGAGTTATCACCGCGACTTTCGGACGTTGTTTTTGAACTTATTCTTATTTTCTCCTTACCGTATAACAAGCCTGCATTTAAGTTCGGATTCGTTAGTCTCCACTTTCCTACGAACGAGGTATTATGCCCTAGCAATGTAATTAACGGCTTATTTTTGTTTACCCCGTCCGTGATTAACTTTCAACAATAACCTCGCGATACTTACCGAGACAGGGCCGATTGAGCTTAACCTGTCAGGAATGGATCTTTGGGAATATTCTCAGCTCATTTCTAGATTAGGATAGACTTAAAATTGAAACAGCACCGGCATGCAATTTTGATAATAACTGCTAAGTACTTAAGTTACTACCTACTGGCCTACGATTTTCATCCCTCTCCCTCTGCCTATGTACCAACTCATACAGGCTCAACAATTCTATGCTAATAGTCGTATTCTGGGTTATGAAAACCTCTGTCCTCAGATGGACACTTTGATAGTACGACTAGACATCCAGAGTGACCACATGGTAAATCCAGTTGGGTTTAATATTTTGCTTACTGACTTGGTTCCTGTGGTCCCTTACCTATAGACTTCATTGTGTTTTTTTCTAATACTAGACTATTTCAAGTTGTCTATAAAACTAATCTACCCCCCATCCCCTCGTATTCATTTCCAACCTGTAATTACTCTGCAAGTGTATATCCAAGAGAAAAGGCCATCAATCAAAATATCAGAGCACTTGCTCCTCGCCATTTATGCCCTCTCTTTATCTGGTGTAGAATATCTGATAATCAGTCCCAGTGGCTCTTGAAGAGCACATGCAATAATAAACAATACTATTGGTAAATCATTTCATATGGTAAGAGAGTTACTTTCTGAGATACATACCAATACCCTAAATCGAGCATAAAGCCTTCTCAATACCTATCCAAGTCTCTATTAACTATGAATATCTAGTATTCATAGTTAATAATAGTAATTTGAATAATAGAGAAAAAAACAGGCCTTTGATTAAATGAAAGAGCAAGTAGCTACTAGATGCTTAGAGATCATAATGGTGATATCATACTATTAGGTATGATGGGTCTCTTGCAATGAGAGAATATTAAATAGGCTTCATGAATGCAAATACATTTTCAGGAATAATCTTTTTTGGTTTACTCTTCTCTTACTAAGTGTCGAATGTGGGTTTGATATCTTTCTATATTGTAGCTGCAATTTATCAAGCTATTACTGCTACTACTACCTTAAATGTTAGTGAAATGAGTATTTAATTCCTATATGACCTGTACCAGGTAGTAGGAAGGAGGTATTATGGATAATTTAAAAATTAAATTGAGTAAAGGTTAATAATGCTACCATTCTCATGATGTATTCAGTAGGTATTAGTACTTTGAGTCTGTCAGTGGATAAATATTTTCTACTAGTAACATTCAGGTCACTGGCAACATGTTTGATACTTTAATTTATAGTGTATGACCACGAAGACAATTAGTACTCCATCATAATATGTGGAAGTTTATTCCATCTGTAACTAGTATCAGTTACTGTTATAAGGGTTGAAGGCCAACAGATTGTTAAGGATAAAGGCCAGGCAGGTGGGCCTGATGAGGGATTTATTTTATGTTTTTGTTTAAGGCATCAATTAATATCCAAGTTACTAGATTTTGTTTTAAGGCTATTGGATAGCGATTAGGTATTTAAATAACTGCAATCCTCAATGACTTAGAGAAGCGGACATTGACGAAGAAAGTTTAAATATACTTAGTTAAGCAGTTCAGTTCTGTTCGAAATTCTCCAAACAGCTTACAAGTCCTGGACTGTGACAAGCTGGCGATATAGTCATTGATATAACATGTTCCCTAGTGTTGCAGGGAACACTGGTTAGGGAGCGCTGCGGTGTGGGTTAATGTTATCTATACTCAGATCTCAAAGAGTGGGACCTTGAGTGAGGTATGGCTAATGGAGCCTTTGATAGAGTATTGAGCGGTAGGTATCGGGTACTATATCGCCAGCTTGCCAAAGTCCCAGACTTGCAAGCTGTTAGGGAATCGCGAACTGAACTGAAGTAACTGCTCAACTAAGTATATTTGAACTATCACAGGTGATGTCTGCTCCTTCTGTAACGACCCTGCTGGATCTTAAAGTAGACTTAGTCTTATCCCATGCCGGAGCCCGGAAGGGTTACGGTTAGGCTAGTCAAGTAACTCTATCAAAGAAATTACCATGTAGACTAAGCAAATGGTAACGCTTAGACTGCGAACGAGAAAAGGTATACAGAGTAGGTAGGGAAAGTCTACGCCGTGGGTTCGGAAGGTCTCTGAGAGTTCCGGCGAGTTACCCTACCTTAGGGAGAATAGTTACCCTACCTTGGCAAAGAGGTTACCCTACTTTTGGATAGGAGTTACCCTACGTTGAGCGTAAAAGGTTATGCGAAGTTTCGGAAAAAGTCATAGGATTGTTTGTTACGCAAGATTAGATAGGAGGTTTGAATCTGGGCTCAATCGGGTAATGCGTTGTTGGGCTACGAACCGAAGAAAATCTTGCCTAGGGCGAACATTGAGAAATCTGAGTCCAACACCCACCTCTGGCCCCGATGTAAAGACAATGCGTCATGGGCCAATTGTAGGGAAGTTGCTGGTTTACTAGTAAAAGCCTATGATTCAAGATGGCGGCGTAATACCGTATACGTTGTCGCCGTCCTTACGACCAGAAGCTGTTCGCAGGATATATGAGGGGGCATGGGGCGACCGAATGGTTACACGAGAAGTGATTCCCGAGTGCATACACCACTGATCCTTACAAGCCTAGGGTGGTAGGTATGTAAGGTATACGGGAAGCCTGGGAGGCCTCCGGTTAAGTGGTAGAACTTCGACCCCCTTATGTCTCCGAAAGATTGTAAGATGTCTAGAGGTTGTTAGCGAACTCTAGATCGTAGTAGTCTTGTCTTGATTGTGATGTTTATCGTCAGTGGCTACGCGTCGCGCCCGTATAAGCTAATGGCTTAAGTGTCTCATCACCGGAGTCCATAGACCAAGCTATCGTGTCTAAGACAGTAGAAAACGATAGACTTGTGAAATGTAATGGCACCATTGAACGGTTCTCTATGAGACTTGCATAGACAAATACGAATGAGATAGTGAGTTCGATATTAGACTAGCTTATCAGTAACCTGCTAGTTCGCCACTAACAGGACAGTAATATGAAGAGTTTTCTCCTGCAGTTGATTGCAGGTATCAGGATACTGCATGAACACTTCACGTCAGATAATGAACTAGCAGAGCCGGCAAACATTCGGTAGAATGTTAGCCCGAGGCCCAGAGGAGATGGGTGTGCTTGCGATGGTGGTGAGCTTAGGAGTGATGGAGAGGAGCTGGCAATATAATTCTACTTAAGTATATGCAAGACCTCTTCTCCTAAGACGATCAACTATCCTCTCGAGAACTTATTGCGTAAAGCTGCGGCTTAACGATATTAAGTTTCACCATTAAGGTTTTCTCTCTACATATTTGTTCACTTTGCGTACGAAGAAAGCTACGGTACGGCCGCATCCTTTGGATCCATCTTCCCATAGGGAGCCCCCGTTACACCTTCTAAGTTCTTAAGGATCGCAGTCTTTAAATACTTTAACGGCTATCCTGTAGCCTTATAACCAAATCAAATAACAAGGCATCAATCGATGCCTTAAACAATAAACATAAACCAAATACCTCACCAGGCTCCCCATCCTGGTCTTTCTGCCTTAACAATCTGTAAGCCTTAAAACAATAGTAACCTTTAACAGTTACAATTGATACTTGTTGCTCAATACTCTACTGAAGCCTCTATTAGCTAGACCTTACTCAATATTCCATTCTTCGGGATATGAGTATAGCTACTGTTAACCCTTACCAAAGTGCTCTCTGACCAGTGTCCTTTATAATACTATGAGACGTGCATCAGCAAAAACTTTAGTTTGCATCCTGTGCGTCCCCTGCATCTGACACACAGGATGCATGAAAAACAGATTGCGAATCAGGACGCAATGACGGCACGTCATTGCATGCTGATTCTGATCTTCGGGCAGCCCCCAATGCTGGAGTCCCAGACCCTGCGCCCTTGCATCCTGGCTTGGTCCTGTTCACACAACCGATATCCTGAGCGCCTCTGATTTGCCCCTTGGGTGTCCCGGTCACCTCCTGCCTTCTCCCCCCTGCCTCGCAACGACCGATCCGACTCCTATGCGCTATTCTACGCCCTGGTTCCTACTAACCGTCGTTTGATGAATGGATTTCTTCCACTCACGGGCTTTGGCGTCGAGTCCCGGAGGCCCTCCTGGCCGTGGCAAGCCTCCATAACAAGAAGATCGAGAAGATCTTTGCACTCGGTAGAACGCAGCCAGGCACGGAGGTCATCATCGGAGTATAAAAAAATCACGTCTGGTAGCGTGAGCGGTTCATCTGGGTGAGTAGGACTGTTCAGAAAAAGGGAGCCACGTGCAGTCGCTCCAATCAAATATTGAGGGCACGTGATGCCCTTCACTGGGCGTTACGCTTTCACTATCAGGATCAAGGATTTGACGTGTGGTGAGTCCAGGACGCCCCAGGTGACCTCAGGCCCAGGATTGATATCACCCAGGTGCCAAAGATGGCTCCAGTAGGCGTGATTACCTTGGGAAGCGCCAGTTCGGCGCACAATGTGAATATGGACTGCCTGTGGGCAGTATAGTGAATTCCAATCGGTATCAGGTACTTCTAAGTCTATTAGTGTGTTTGGGGGGGCTGGGATTGGGGGCCCTCACCAAATTGCTTATCGAAATCAGGGAAGTTGGAAGCCGCTTCCTGGTGCAGGTCAGTCACCTGCAATTCTTTGTATATATCTTTAATAAGGGCCGTGATCTGAGGCCTAAGATCAGCAATGTTGCCGGGGCGGTGTGAAGTTTCAATTTTGTCGTACCGTTCCCGCGGAGGTGATATAGAGTGGGCGTAAGCTATGGCCCCATCTCATTGCGCACTGGTCATAGTCATAGGTTCGAGTTTCAAGGACTTCAAGTGGTTCTCGATTTGATCTCGCCAGGCCATGTATGCGGCGCTGCTCTTGCGGGCATCCTTGAAGCCACACCAACTTTTCACATGGAAGATGTCTCCAAAACGGCCACTGATTGCGCATTAGGAGATGTTGAGATTTTTGATTCGTTTGATATGTTTATTCTACTTTGATAATATCGCGCATTTTCGTACTTTGTTAGTGTTACAGCTTTACTTATACCCCAGAACATTACTACAGCCAGGACATATATGACGTATAATTCATAGAATATTTCATGATAGTGATCATAATTATCAAATGTGTTTTTTTTACGGTTTTCAGGATATTTCTCGGTCTTTATGTATACTTTCTGGTTCTTTTAACCAACAATTTTTTCTTCAAACTTATGGTTATATCGCTCACACACCTTTGGATTAAAGCACATAATTTGCGATTTCCTTGGTCGATTCTCAGGGTCAAACACGGTCATACTTACGTTTCTTCCTATGTTTTCACTACTATTCCTTAAGCTACACGGAGTGTATGCGGAAGATGCAAACCTATATATATAGACGCTACCGCCCATGTCGCTTAGAAGAATTGAGAACAAGAATCTCTACTAATCTTCCTTCATACCAAATACCTCCACCTCACTTAACGTGCCCGCAATACACTTTTAGTATCGCGACCGTATACTCTATATAGTCTATTAAAATCGTAGCGTTCACACAATTCAATTGTTGTCAGTTGTAACATTTCAGTACTAAGTGCCTGTAACGACCCTGCTGAATCTTACAGTAGACCTAGTCTTATCCAATACCGAAGCCCAGAAGGCTTACTGTTAGGTTAGTCAAGTAACTATATCAAGGGTTACCATGTAGACTAAGCAAATGGTGATGCTTGGATTGCAAACGAGAAAAGGTATACTGGGTAGGTAGGAAAAGTTTACGCTGCGAGTTCGGAAGGTCTCTGAGAGTTCCGGCAAGTTACCCTACCTAAGGCAGGTAGTTACCCTACCTTAGGAAGTATAGTTACCCTACTTTGGCAAAGAGGTTACCCTACGTTTAGATAGGAGTTACCCTACCTAGAGCGTAGAAGGTTACGCGAAGTTTCGGGAAAAGTCATAGGACTGTTTGTTACCCAATATTATAGAGGAGGTTCGAATCTGTGTTCAATCGGGTAATCTGTTGTTGGGCTATGAACCGAAGGAAATCTTGCCTTTGACAAATATTAAGAAATCTCAGTCCAACACCCCCCTCTGGCCCCGATGTACAGACAAAGCGTCATGGGCTATCTGCAGGGAAGTTGCGGGTTCACTAGTAAAAGCTTATGATTGAAGAGGGCGGTGTAATACCGTATACGTTGTCGCCGTCCTTCCGACCGGAAGATGTTTCCAGGATATATGAGGGGGCACGGGGCGACCGAATGGTTACACGAGAAGTGATTATCGAGTGCATACACCAATGATCCTTATAAGCCTATGGTGGTAGGTATGTAAGATATACCGGAAGCACGGGAGGCCTCCGGTTAAGTGGTAGACCTACGACTCCCTTGTGTCTCCGAACGACTGTGAGATGTCTGGAGGTTGTTAGCGAGCTCTAGATCGTAGTAGTCTTATCTTGTTTGAGGTACTTATCGTCAGTGGCTACGGGTAGCGCCCGTATAAGCCAATTGCTTAAGTGTCTCATCACGGGAGTCAGTAGACCAAGCTAGATGTCGAAGAAAGTAGAAGACCATGGACTTGTCAAACGTAATGGCACCATTGAATGGTTGTCTACAAGACTTGCATAGACAAATACGAATAGGACAGTGAGTTCCATATTAGACTAGCTTATCAGTAACCTGTTAGTTCGCCACTAACAGTACAGTGATATGTAGAGTTTTCTCCTGCAGTTGATTGCATGTATCAGGATACTGCATGGACACTTCACATCGGATAATGAACTAGTAGACCCTGCTGACATTCGGTAGAATGTTAGCCTTAGGCCCAGAGGAGATGGGCATGCTCGCGATGGTGGTGAGCTCAGGAGTGATGGAGAGGCGCTGGCAATATAATTCTACTTAAGTATATGCATGACCTCTTCTCCTAAGACGATCAACTATTCTCTCGAGAACTTATTGAGTAAAGCTGCGGCTTAACGATATTAAGTTGCACCGGTAAGGTTTTCTCTTACACATATTTGTTTCTCACTTTGCGTACGAAGAAAGATTCAGTACGGCCGCATCCTGGGGATTCATCTTTCTATAGGGAGGCCCGTTACAGTGCCTGTGGCCGGAATTAACCTACGCCTCGTCCTGTACGTCGCGTTCGAAAGCAGGTTTCTGGTTGGAGCAGTACTTGCGACTGTGGGATTTGGGAAATATTTGTTCGCCACAGCTAAACCCATACATAAGGTTACCTTGAAGCTATTTACTTACCCTTTTTTGGCCGCCGCTGTTGATGCAGCTCGGGTTGGTACTTTGTGACGTTTCCTGTAACGCGCAACCTAGTATTGTAGAAAACACTGGTTAGGGAGCGCTGTGATGTGGGTTAGTGATAGCTATACTCAGATCCCAGAGAGCGGAACTTTAAGTTAGGTATAGCTAAGGGAGGCTTTGATAGAGTGCTGAGTGTTTGGTATCTATCAGCAAAAGATTTTGGTTGCACCCCATGCACCTGGTACACCAGATGCACACGGTGCTTAAAATGTGAATCACCAGTCAGGATGTGCAGTCCCTCTACCTAATGCATCCTGGTGCAGACAGATTGTGGCTGGCAGCCCAGATGCCGATGCACAAAAAATATCTGCACCCAACACATCCAGATTTTCAGGTCTTGATCAGGATGTTGCTAGGAACAATATAATATCTTCAGGATGCCAACTGAAGGCGTCTAAGATCTGGCAAAATAAGTGGAGGGTATCCCCTTATCTGTCCTGGCCCAGGTCACAGAAATTTGAAATCTGGTCAAACAAAATCTATTATTCTTGTTTTATCTAAGTTCTATTTTACAATACTAAATTCACCAGTACACAAATATAGAGTCCTCACTGGGTCCCCCCATAGTCTCCAAACTAAACAAAAGCCGGCAGCCTAAGTACCCCATCTGGCTGACACCCTAGCTCCGTGAGGAATGCTCCAATTGGGAAGTTTTAATATGCGTTGGAAAGCTAAGTTTCAGGAGACTGAGGTCTGAGTCGTTGAGAATGGTCCGCATAGCGGCGCGGACGCATCCAGGATACTACTTCAAAATCAGTGTATTTTTGAAATCTGGGACAAAGCAAAAAACACCCAGCAGCCTAAGTAACCCATCTGGATGACTTCCTAGCTCCATGAAGAATGCTCCAATTGGGTCATTTCAATATGCGTTGGAAAGCCGGAATTCGGGAGGTCCTGGTGGCTGAGAATAGTTCGAATAGTGGTCCAGATGCTACCAGGACGCTTCTTCAGAATCAGTGTATTTCAGAAATCTGGGACAAACGAAAAATAACCTAGCAGACTAAGTACCCCATCTGGTTCACTCCTCAGCTCCATGAGGAATCCTGCTCTTGGAATATTTTAATATGCGTTGGAAAGAGGGGACTCAGGTGTTCATACCGGTGAAAGGATGTGTCAATTGGGTGCTAAGCCTGCTGCTGACCTAACTTTAAACTAAGCCTCTTAATAAGACCTTATAACGTCTACTTTAAGAAAGATGAATGTGGGTAAATATACAGGTAGTGAATAGTAAAAAGGGGGATGCTGACCAAGTGTAGGAGTTGGTTGAGGGTAAGCGCTAAGTCTGAGGTGTGATGGTAGACACGAGATGAGAAAAACACTAAGGGGCTGTTCGGCTCGTGCAGTTCAAGAATTGAAAACGTGTTTTGCAGAACACGTTTTCAATTCACACTTTAAAAACACAGGTCAGCCAAACAGTTTTAAAATGCATCATTTGTAAAACAGGTTTTGTAAAAATTGATTTACCAAGAACATATGTTAACATATGCAATTTATAACTACTAGCATCTTGTTATATAGAAAATTTATGTTTTAAAACAAGTTATTAATAAACATACAAATTCTAAAAATATTAATTACATGCCCTTTGAGATTTAATTGCATCTTCGATCCAATCAAGTCTCAAATCTTCTGTTATCATAGCAAATGTAATACTTCGAATTGGATTATTCTCCAATATTGTAATTGCCTCCTTGACTGCCTTCTTTGTAAGAACTTGTTGCTTGTACATAGCCATTAAAATAGCCAGAGCAATGCTGTATTACTTAAACTTGTCTTCTGGAATAGTAGGAGGGATAGGTAAAGGAGCAGGAGTTATAGTATGATCTGCCTGAACATCTTGACGTAAACGTTTATTCATCATGAAATAAAGTCTTTTTTTCTGCAGTCTATAGACTATTTGATAAACACAATGGCAATAATATGTGAAATAAATAAGTGTACTATTAGTTTAATCTGAATAGCAAGGTAGATATTTTACTGGATTGTGAAAATCATCCTTACCACCAAATTAATATGTTTAAGTAGTACTTGAATTTCTTCCTCTGTTGATAAAATTATTCTTACATTTTTCTTCCAATTTATCAAAAAATCCTTCTATATTATAGGCTCTATCTCAAAAAATAACTCACTAGATACTATGTATTAGAATAATTCAGTTAGCATATTATAGGAAATTTTCTTAATTGTTTTTTAATTTGTAGAAATGTGTTTTGGAAAACATGTTTTGTAAAACCCATTTTGAATTACTGACGAGCCACCAGCTTGTGAATTGAAAACATGTTTCGCCCCCAAAACTCATTTTCAATTCATGAACTGCACGAGCCGAACAGCCTCTAAGTCCTGAGGATGAGAACTGCTGGTTGGATAGTAGCGCATTTTGCCAAGTCCAGGGTTAGGAAGAAACCGGAGGCACTGGGCATAAGGAATAAAGAACAATGTGCATAGACAAAAATGGTCAGCACCAGAAGAAAAGGATATGAATCAGATGAAAGAAGTCAGCACCAGACTAAAATAGTCTGCACTAGACTAAGAAGTTGTGTACCAGCCCAATAGAGTGTGGGGACAGGAAGCAGTCTGGCTGCGCCATCTCGTCGAAGATCTCATAGCCACGAGCTCTCCCACGGAACCCTTTTCTCCTCCCACTACCATTTACACTGATAGCACTGGTGCTCTAGTACAGATTTCCAACACCAGGCATCATGACCGGACAAAACTTATAGATATAAAATATCACTACGTCCGGGATATTGTCAAGTAGTAGATTGTCATATTTCAACATATATCAACCCATGTGTAACGACCCTGCTGGATCTTACGGTAGACTTAGTCTTATCCCATGCCGGAGCCCAGAAGGGTTACGGTTAGGCTAGTCAGGTAACTCTATCGAAGGGTTACCATGTGGACTAAGCAAATGATAATGCTTAGACTGCGAACGAGAAAAGGTATACCGAGTAGGTAGGGAAGTCTGCGCTGCGAGTTCGGATGGTCTCCGAGAGTTCCGGCGAGTTACCCTACCTAAGGCAGGTAGTTACCCTACCTTAGGGAATATAGTTACCCTACCATGGTAAACAGGTTACCCTACTTTTGGATAGGAGTTACCCTACCTTGAGTGTAAAAGGTTACGCGAAGTTTCGGGAAAAAGTCATAGGATTGTTTGTTACGCAAGATTACATAGGAAGTTCGAATCTGGGCTCAATTGGGTAATCCGTTGTTGGGCCACGAACCGGAGAAAATCTTGCCTCGGGCGAACATTGAGAAATCTGAGTCCAACACACCCCTCTGGCCCCGATGTACAGACAACGCATCACGGGCCAACGGTAGGGAAGTTGCTGGTTTACTAGTAAAAGCCATTGATTGAAGACGGCGGCGTAATACCGTATACGTTGTCGCCGTCCTTCCGACCGGAAGCTGTTCGCAGGATATATGAGGGGGCATGGGGCGATCGAATGGTTACACGAGAAGTGATTCTCGAGTGCATACACCACTGATCCTTATAAGCCTACGGTGGTAGGTATGTAAGGTATAACGGAAGTTCTGGAGGCCTCCGGTTAAGTGGTAGACCTTCGACTCCTGTAGGTCTCCGAAAGACTGTAAGATATCTGGAGGTTGTTAGCGAGCTCTAGATCGTAGTAGTCTTGTCTTGATTGTGGTGTTTATCGTCAGTGGCTACAGGTAGCGCCTGTCTATGCCAATGGCTTAAGTGTCTCATCACGGGAGTCCGTAGAACAAGCTATCGTGTCGAAGACAGTAGAAGACGATAGACTTCTCGAACCTAATGGTTGTCTACGAGACTTGCATAGATGAATACGAATGGGACAGTGAGTTCGATATTAGACTAGCTTATCAGTAACCTGTTAGTTCGCCACTAACAGGACAGCGATATGAATAGTTTTCTCCTTCAGTTGATTGCATGTATCAGGATACTGCATGAACACTTCACATCGGATAATGAACTAGCAGAGCCAACAAACATTCGGTGTAATGTTAGCCCGAGGCCCAGAGGAGATGGTCATGCTCGCAATGGTGGTGAGCTTAGGAGTTATGGAGAGGAGCTGGCAATATAATTCTACTTAAGTATATGTGAGACCTCTTCTCCTAAGACGATCAACCATCCTCTCGAGAACTTATTGAGTAAAGCTGCGGCTTAACGATATTAAGTTTCAACGTTAAGGTTTTCTCTCTTACATATTTGTTCTTCACTTTGCGTACGAAGAAAGCTTCGGTATGGCCGCATCCTTGGGATCCATCTTCCCAAAGGGAGCCCCCGTTACAGTATATCGTTAAGTGAACTTTTCGCTTAACTCATCCTCCCCTGATTAATTGATTGACCATTGTTGAAAACATCTTCCGAGTACGAGTCGCTTGTCTGGTACAAGAACCATAGGGTGGAAACGAAGATGTTTGCCAACCTTGGTAGTGTTGACCGTGCTGCACAGCAGGCCAATGACCTCAGTTTAAAAGCGTCGGTTTTCGCGGACCTACGGGGCCTTGAATGGCCTGCTATGCCCACACTTATCGAGGCGGCCCCGATTAATATTCCCGAAGAATGTTGGAATGTTGTCATTGCCGACCCCGATCGTGTATTTCACTCCTTCACACAGACCCCTCTTAAGGCTGGATCTACGGCTGATTGCCCTGAGGAGTTCACATTTGCAGATTTTACCCGTCAGTTCATCGAGCCTTACATTCATCATGAAGTAGGCCAACTGATCAAAGCGGTGGAAACTCAGATGCGATACTGGAACGATGAATCTCAGCGAATCTTCCAGCAAGAAATTGTTGATGCGGCTGCCAACTGGATGCGAGGACAACGGAGCTGCTTCAAGCAACTGCTTGTCAACCAGCAAGCCATTAACAATTGGGTCCATGCCTTAGAGCGGGCAGGCAAGGAAGGTCACCAGATAGATGCGTAAAACGATGTCATCATGACCGGCGCACCTCCGATGCTGAAGGAACCTAGGTTACACTTCGCGGAACTTTTGACGCAGATTCTGCAGGACCCGGAATATCAAGGGATGTTAACGGAGGCAGGGGTAGTCTTGGTTGCAGGCCAGAGCCAAAGGGCACTCTCGGCTGAGCCCTCACTTCACCCCTTTGTTGAGCAAGTGGCGGTAACTTTATCGTTGACCATGACTAGGAAAAGCTCCACCCGAACTCCCAGTCCTGCTATGGGTTCAAAGCCCTCCGGAGTCGGGAAACAGCGAAAGGCTTTGCCGGCAACTGGTGGTAACCTACCGTAGCCACGTGCTCCAAAGACGAACCCTACCGTCCAAGTTATTCCCCCTCCAGCTCTTGGAAGTGATGATGCGCCATCACCGATCACACCGAAGCCCACTTGGGCACCTCCACCACCGACTCCTGCGGCACCAGTCAAGCCAATCGGAGTGGGCCTGTTTGGCTCAACGGGCGGGGCTCTGTTCCCTCCACCACGTTCGGTAGAGGTATATCCGGCCTTTACTCCGGAGCGACCACACACCTCCGGTGGCTTTGCTGGGTTTCGGCAGGCAACACCAAGGACAGGTCCATGTGAACGTCAATGTCGCATAGATCACCTCTCACCAGAGGGTCGTGTTCGGTATCAGCATCACTTTCCTTGTACCAGGCGTCGTGATGAGCCTGTAGTACGCCCAGATCACTCTTCAGAGACTCCCGCACCTCAGCCCCCGGCCCCACATCCTCAACCAAGACTACTCAAGTGTCGGTTTTGTAGGCGAAGAGGACATGTGGGACCACCGAGGGATCCTGATTCTTGCGAGGCCTTTGTGGAATATCTGTTGGGTTTAGGTATGGGAACGGCGAACAATACGCCTAGTACCCCGATACCTCCTCCTCCACCCGAGAACCCTGAACAAGCTCCAGGGGGTAACACCCAAGCTGGAGATCAGGGGGGTGATGAGGAATCCTTTGATGGATATAATTGCCCTGGTGAGACCCACAGTAGAAATACTGGTAGTAATGGTGGTGGGAATGCTCCCCCACCTGGTGGAAACGTCGGCGCTGGGGGGAATCCGGGTGATTCGAGTTCCTCTGATAGCTCTGGCGATGATGCCAACTCCCTACCTGATCTTACCCCATTCTTGGGACGGCGAAAGCCCAACTGGAATGAGGCCAAGAATAGGAAATATGACCGTCGGTTGGCTAGGTTAGCTGCCTTCATTGGAAGAACGAGTGGGCAATTCTCTCGTAACGCCAGTGGGCCCTCTGCTTTGGTAAGGCCCAAGAGGCCGGAAAAGTTAAGTAACATAACGGCTTTCAAAGGAGACACTACTGACACCAAACGGTTTCTCACGGACGTCGAAGTTCAATTCACTTATTTCAAGAAGTCCAGTTTG
>QLOI01000588.1:0-34751 GCA_003313605.1 Tuber umbilicatum | reverse complement strand
GGGGGGAAGGGACCAAAAATCACCATTGATAGACTCCGATCGGATAAGGCGAGATAAACAAATAAATAAATTAGAGAGGGAGGAGGAAGATGGTTGGTGTCGGGGATGAGACTGTATGGAAAGGGGGTCCGTTGTTGTTGGTTAGTTAAGGTGGGGAGAAATGAAGGATGATATTGGGAGAAGGTATGCTGGAAGGGGTGTGCGTGGGATTGCGGGTGTATGGGAGGGGAGGAGAGGGGGTAAAATCTTCATCACTATACAGCACTCTGTGCAGTGGAAACAAACAGACAGTGAGCTAAGATCTATCTATGAAGCAATCGTGCCACTATGAGGAAGAGTATTGAAGAGGATCAAAGAAGGATGAGACGGGACAACAAAAGTGAATATACATAAAATAGGTGAGAGAGAATAAAGAGAGAAAGGTATGGATATTAAGTAACAGGCCTAATATAGTCTCCTGGGAACCCATGGCCGCCACTTCTACCTGCACCGCTACCACCTTCTCGGTGAACCTGATATTGGCGAGCTGGAGAAGGGGCGTGTCTGTGATGGCGACCTCCACGCCCGCCACGAAAACCGGGTACCTTGGGCTTTGGTGGCAGGGGGTGATGTTGTGGTGGGGGAACACTTGTTTGACTGGATTGGTAAGAGAACTCTCACAAAATAGGATGATATAAGGTAACCTACGTAGTGTTGGATGGGCTGTTACCCCTAGCCTTCTTGTTGCCCTTTGCCGGCCGTTTGGGACGACGATCATCGGAGCCATCGTGGGATGAATCTTCGAGATTTTTATGCCAGCCCCTTTTCTTGGACACTTCCTTACCGGCCTCTGAAGCCTTGCCTGAACCGCCGCTGCCCCTCGAAAGTGGCCGTGAAACCACCGATAAAGATTCCTCCGGTCCTTTTTTGTCTCCTCCATTGAGAGAGCCATAAATTTCCATCTTGGCCTCATTCTCCAATTCCTTGAGCATTTTCTGGAGTTCCGCGTCCCCGTTCTTCTCTGGATCGTCGGACAAAGCAAACTCTAGTGGCTGCGATAGCATAGAACCTCCTGTTCTGACGGAATCGTACACGGGATCTTCTGGTTCTCCATCTTCCCCAGACTTAATAGCGTATCCATCAATGCGGGCACCCTTCTCATCAAAGTATTTGGTTGAAAAGACCCGCTGACCGGCTGGCTTTTCGGAGTCATCCGTCATCTCGTTGCGTTGGGAATCTGTCTCCGCAAAGGTTGCCGCCAGTGGCTTTTCGACACGCTCAGGAGGTTTGTATACTAGAAGATCATGAAATAAGTCACGAAATATCAATAAGAAGTCAGACCACTAACGACCACTAACCTATTTTCCCCGATTTACCGAACTGAGTGATTGGGACCTGTGTGTTTGGAAAGCATGGTGGTGGTTTAGGAGGTGGGGGTTCACGGCGATTGTTAACAGTTGCTTGCGAGGCCGTCTGAGATGGACCGGGAGCAGCTTGAGCAGGCGATGCATTGCGTTGCGGTTGTTGCTGGAAGGACGATGCATGGTGTTGAGATCGGTGTTTGTTATTCTGCCTTTGTCTGAATTGGTGCTGAGGACGATGGAATTGGAGGTTGAATGAGGTAGGCGGATGAACAGGGGATGCATGGGTTCCCTGAGGATAGTTGTAGTATGGTTGCCGGGTATGTGGCTGCGGAGGTTGCGGATGCGATTGATGCACGGATGGCTGACTGTAGCCCTGATATGCCGCCGGTTGGTGAGGTCCATACGCCGCAGTTGGAGAGGCAGCAGCCACATGCGGAGCATAATGCGGTTGTGTTTGGGTCGAGGGTTGTGGCCATTGCTGGTGGGCGTTGTAAGTATATGGTTGCTGCCACTGCTGTGATTGTTGTTGCGGGGGATAAGGACTGACGGGACTTGGCGATGCTTGTGCAGGATACGCCTGAGGGGTCACCTGCGGAGGATAAGCAGTCTGAGTCTGGGCTTGTTGTGGATAAGTTTGGGGCTGAGGTGGTTGATAAGCTGGAGGTTGAGTGGTGGGATATTGGGTGGGATGGGGGTATCGAGTTATGATCGGCTTGCTACTTTTCTTCTGTATCCGGTGAGTGCGAGGAGATTGATTCACGGAGCCTCTAATGCAACATGTCAGTTCGGATAACTATCTGACAGAGGGTTTCGGCAGATATTGTGACACTAACGCAGGTACTTGTCGGCGGGGCTCTGGACAGAACTGGGCAATATGAGTAGTAGATCCGCAATTGTAGCATGGTTGAGGTGACTGAAAATTCTGCGATGGCGCGTTGGCTGGCCACGAGTGAGGTGCTCCGGGTTGGAAGGATGGTTGATTCGGCGGTACGTTCATCCTGAGAGCTTCCTGAGGTGATACCCGATTCTGTGATTGGAATAGAGGATGAAGAAAAGAAGCAACCAAAGCTTCAAGCAGGGCCACCTGAGGGCCGAATAGCTAGCGCTAATTCCGTGTGAAGGAGTTACAGGGCGTGGAGGGTTGAGGAGAAGGATGATAAGAAACGACGGAAGAGAACGACTAATAGTACCCGAGAAAAACTTTTGAAACGCACGAGAGGGGAGCGGGTCAGAAGCTCAGGTTCGGTCAAAGGACGTGGTCGGGTCCATAATACAAGGGAACGATCGCAGCCGTAAAAGCCGTGAGGCTCTCCAGAGAGGGGCCTAGGGTAAGTGACGATGACCTGGCGAGCACCTGGCGGACAGAGCGGATGAAGCAAGGAGATGGCTCGGGAAGAACTTTTGGGGGGAAGTCGCGTTAAGCTTTGCGCCAAGACAGGGAAAACCCAGGCTCCGAGCTTTTCTAAACCCCCTCGACTCCTCTTTTTGATCCCACCGATATACTCCACTAGGCTATCGGGCGATCGGGATGTACCAAAACCCCGGGGAATCTTGGAAACTCGAATATGAAATGGCC
Organism: Tuber umbilicatum; assembly: GCA_003313605.1. Taxonomy (NCBI): domain Eukaryota; kingdom Fungi; phylum Ascomycota; class Pezizomycetes; order Pezizales; family Tuberaceae; genus Tuber; species Tuber umbilicatum. The sequence continues at coordinate 31,832 of QLOI01000588.1, read as the reverse complement.
TAAAACAGCGCGAGGGCTTGGAGGTGTAACAGGATTTGAAGAGGGCTTTTCTTGTAAGGGTGTCTTTTTTTCTTTTTCTTTTTCTTTTTTGGCTACTCAGTGCCAACAGCAGTTTTCAAATCTTTTCTGCTTGCTGCATGCCATATTCAAGGTGGGAGGGAGTCAAGAATACGTCAGGGTAATAATAGTGGGAGATGAGCGAGTGCACAGTAAATATGATTGATATTGGATGGCTGGATAAGGATCACAACCAATAAGGCCAGCGGGATAGTGAACAAGATCGGAAACAGAAGAAAAAACAAACGCTAAACAGACATTGTGGAAATTTATGATACCGAGGAGCAAACAAAAGAATAGAGCAAGCAGAGGAAACGCCCCCAAACGGGAGAGGTAGAACAGAGGAAAAGCAGTAAACTGATCAAATCATCGTTTCTGCACCACAGTGACAAGAACCCTCAAGCCTTGCGGATAAACACTGGCGAAATGGTATGGTATTTTGGGAAAAGTGTTTCTCCAGGGGACCGTGTCGGTCTTGAAGATGTGGATAGAGCAGTGTATCTCTATCGATATCTGTAGAAAATTTGATGATATTGTGAGATAAATCAAACATGATCATGGAAAGAATAGCTGTGATCAGGTAGGTTGGGAGTTGAGGGATGAAAATCTCGGAGCTTTTTTTCTGTGATAGGCAGATACGTGCTGGTAGAAAAGGAAGCGGGTGAGGGGGAGAGAAGGTGGAGGGGAGAACTAGGGAGGAAAAGCAGGAGAAAAGGGAAGGAAGGGGAAGAGGAAGGAGAAGGATGCATTTTTGCAGTTGCAACCTGCCGGCGCCCAAATAGAAGCAGATAAAGGCAGGCCTCGACTCGAATCAATCATCATTGATGTGACACTGGCATAAAGAAAGCAGCAGCAAACAACATTGAGCAACCAACAGACGAAGCCTCGCACTTACAACGTTACAGCAAGGTGTCGCCCTCGCAGGGAAGCAGGTGCAAGTGCGAGTGGCAACCAGTGCCAACCGGTGTGTCCCTTGGTAACTCAATTTCTGTAATAATACCGGTATTGTTACGGAAATAACCAACTCCTGCCATATTATACAGTATGGTGAAGGACCTTTGTAATCGGAACATGACTGCATTAATCCGGGTTTAGGAATTGTATGTTAATGTGCCAAGCATGTGCATAATACAGATTAAACTCTGGCAATTGTCGATTAACTGATTGCATCGAGGGAATTAACATACGTTAACATGTCCTAGAATTCTCTTGCTGAAATCAAAAGCTCAATCTACTTTTGGACCCTAATATCTCCATGAAAACTTGGGATATTTTTATTTTTCTCTCTATTAATGTGTAGAGAGTCGCCTACCCCATCATCCAATAGATCTATAATTCCTGTGGGAGTGGTTGTTGAAAATCCTTTGGGGGTTGAAGTTCCTTAGCAAAGTGCTCCGGCTACAGACGTCCCTCACCATACCGGTAACTGGAGATACAGCAGAGAAAATAATTTCTACAAGTACCGTGCTCTGCGGGTACAGTACTGCACAGTTGGGACCTGCGATCTTACGAAATGTTGGGGACGCTTTGGAGTTAATATCGCAATAACGGCGATGGGGCTCAAAAATTTAATACAATGAATTCGGCGAAAGGTGTCGCTATTACTGGGAATGGCATTCCCTATAATATATACCTGTCCAGGGATCAGTGATCGCTGATAAATGCACACCTCCCAATGTACCAATTCTGATGTTTATCGAATTCGTTGAAAACCCATCCTATCGATAACTATGCGCTCCCCCCCGTCAATCCAGCGTCTTTACCACCATCTCCTCCATCACCCCACTTCCACCTCCTAACTCCCAAACCGATTCCCATTATTTTTGACGACCGATCTACCCATCCATCTTGCCCCTGCCTCCTTCTGCACCGTTATAAAGGGTCCTAGCCGGACATGCTTGGACTACCCGGTACCTACCTTCGCTCCTCAAAGCTTCTTACCTTTCCCCTCCCCCTGCCGCGCCATCGGAACATTTTCCAACTAACTAACGCACTCGATTGCGTTACCCCCTTACAGCCTCCGTCGACTTAGATGAATGCATCGAAAGACTCTACAAGAAAGAGCTCTTGGCGGAATCAGTCATCGAGGCGATATGCAATAAACTCAAGGAACAACTCATGAGCGAGTCCAACGTCGTACAGATCATGGCCCCCGTAACCGTCGTCGGAGACATCCACGGGCAGTTCTTCGACATGCTGGAGATCTTCAAAATCGCCGGCTACTGCCCGGACACAAATTACCTTTTTCTCGGGGATTACGTGGATCGTGGCTTGTTTTCCGTGGAGACTATCTCGCTGCTGGTGTGTCTGAAGCTTCGGTGGCCCTCGAGGGTTTACCTGATTAGGGGCAATCATGAGAGTAGGGGGGTTACGCAGAGCTACGGGTTTTATACAGAGTGCTCGAGAAAGTACGAGAGCCCGAACGTTTGGCGTCACTTTACGGACATGTTCGATTTCCTCACCTTGAGCGTTGTGATCAATAACGATATATTTTGCGTTCATGGAGGTTTGCCGCCACCGCCAATCGCGATCACTTATCTGCAACTGCTATGGATAATCTGATTGTTTTTTCTTTTTCTTTCTAGGACTCTCGCCCTCTATCCATTCAATCGATCAGATCAAGGTCATTGACCGCTTCCGAGAAATCCCCCACGAAGGTCCCATGGCGGATCTGGTCTGGTCTGATCCGGATCCTGACCGCGACGAGTTCTCATTATCACCGAGAGGCGCTGGATACACTTTTGGTGCTCAAGTTGTCAAGAAGTTTCTTGAAGTTAATAATCAATCTCACATACTACGAGCTCATCAGCTGTGTCAGGAGGGGTACCAACTCCTCTTCGATGGCCTATTATCTACTGTATGGAGTGCGCCAAATTATTGTTACCGGTGCGGTAACCTGGCCAGCGTCCTCGAGGTGGATTACCATGGACCGCGCTACTACAATGTTTTCGAGGCTGCGCCAGAGAATAGCGAGCACAGAGACGCTGCTGCACAACAGCAGGATACGGGTGCGGTTGTGGAGTACTTTCTATGACTTTTCCCCCCGGGAGCATGGGGTGATTTTAACACCCAAGGGTTGGGTGTGAGCAACCTGGTCCTTTTTCCCTTCCTTTTTTTCGCTTCTTGCTTCTCTTCTTACGAGCAGTTTTCTGCAAAGGAGGGTTTGCAACACGATCCCCCCTTCCTCGTTTTCTTTTCTCTTTCTTCCAAACCTTCTATCCTCAGGTCTAGTAACTAAGTAAGTAGGGGTACATGATTAGACTTCTGGAATGGTTATGGATACGGCATAGAGGCGTCGTGTATTTGGTTCTTCTGCTTGCGGGCTGTTGTCGTTTTTTTCTCTGTGCGTCCGTGTATCATAAAAAGATGTGTACAGACCATCGCCGTCGCCATCGTGTTTGGGTACGGTACTCTTCCGTGGGAATTTCTGTTATTTAGCTACGATATCGCGCCTTTTCGCCAGGGAGGAACCTGGTGTACGGTATTTGATTTGATATGAAAAAGGGTTTGGATTACTGCAGTACTCAAAAGTATCATACATGATGTGACATGGCCCACTAATTACGGTACATGAACTTTTGTATATATTCTATTCTATTTTTAATTTTCTTTCATCCAACGAGGCTGAAAGTGGGTTCCGGGAAAGACGAGACGACTAGCGGCTTTGGCGGCAGTCTTCCGGGCATCGGAGCGAGGATTTTCATATATCGCTTTTGTTCATCGACGGATGCACTGTTCGGCCGATCGTCATGGTTAATATATCTCACGATCCCACCACTGCCAGGGAAAATACGAAGACAATGGGAGAGAAGTAGCGAAAAAGGGAGGGAAAGCCTACATATAGACAAACCCCATCACCGAGCTTTCCGCCAAAACATGCACCTCATCGCCAACCTCCGCGTGCAAAACCGCAGCGACCGAATGCTGCAACAGCATCGAGCACTCCGCCTGGACCAATAATGCCTGTCCCCCACCCCCACCTCCGTCCTCTTCATCATCGTCATGGCCGATAGGCAGCAGGCTAGCATTGACCGTACTCGCCTCGCTCACTCGCCAGAGGTTCAAATCGTCGAAGCCGACGGTCATGGTGTATGGACTCAGCGTGCGTTTCTTCGGCTCGCCGAAGAAGTACTCGCGGATGGAGCGCTCGCGGGAAGCACGGAGGAAGGCGTCGTCGCGGTCGACGCAGCCGCCGGACTTGCTGAGCTTGATTATGGAAATGGGGGGGGGTTGGTGGCTTGGGCGGTCTTCGAAGCGCCGGAGCATGTCGCTGTACAGCCGCTCGCTGCCGAGGACCACTAGGGTTGTGATGGAGAATTCGGAGATGGCGTGGTGTAGGAGGTCGTAGCCGGTGGGGGTTTGACTGATGGTGCCGGGGGTGTCGATAATTATTCCTGAGGAACGGTCTTGGGGTGTTTTGTGTCAGTTTTGTCCACGGAGGCGGGGAAGGCGGGGGGTATACTTTGGTCATCTTCTGAAAGCCTTGAGGATACGGCTACTGCCATTCTTGATACAATAGCTTTATATAGTTTTGCGTTCCCTTCCGGTGTTTCCAGACCGTAATAGTACACTAATGGCAATTTCACGGGCACGGGACTCGGCCCGCTGGTAGGACTGCTCCCGAACCCCTCCTCGACGTCCATTATCGTGCTAAAACTCGTGGCGCTCAGTGTCCCCGGTAGACTCAACACGCCTTCCTTCGGGTCCAGATTCACAACAGCCGGTTTCTGCCCCTGTCTGACGGCGTACGCCGTTAAGATCTTGACGAGTGAGGTCTTCCCAGCGTTCTCCGGCCCGATGATCATCACTCTCGGCCCCTGCGCCGTCGGCGAATCGCCCGCCTGCCCGCGCTGCTTCTCCAGGGCAAAGTGCAGATTAGTATATGCAATCATGGGCGTTTCCTCGCTGGTGTACTCGACGCTGGGACTGCCGCGGACCTCAAGGGTACAGCCGTGCCAGGTGAAGATGGCGGATTTGGTCCCCGTGAAGGTGAATTTGTGACCGATCGGGAGCTCCGTGCCGAAGATTTCGGCGCTGCCTTTCAGGAGCTAGGGCCCCCCATCAGTTTCTTCTCTCTTCATTTTTACCCGAGAGGTGGGGGCGGGGGCCGGCGGATACCTTCACTTCAACAGTCACGCCAAACGCAACCTCGAACCGCCATTCCCGGAATTTGGCTATCTCGTACGTCTGCTCTGCGAGCGGTTCCGCCGGTGTAGAGTCTTGTGCCGTGAAGTTTGAGAATGGCTGGCCGATCGGGAGTTCCGAGAGTTGGAGGCCTGGGACCGACATTCTTTCAAGTATGATAATTCACTTAGCCTTGATCCTACGTTCGTTCTGCTTGTTTGCGACAGGTAGCGGTGATGATAATAAGGCAAAATGGGGTGAGGCGGGTGAGGTGGGCGTGAGGTTGATCACGTTGTTGTTGATAATTGAATGCTGGGTTGTGAGGATAGGATGAGGCTTAAAACCTTATTTGGGCTTGGCATAGCAGTTAGTGTTACTCGGGTTGGAGGGTGGGGGTGGGGGTTAGTGCGAGTGCGGGAGGATCTACTGTTCTTGGGTACGGGAATGGCTGATGGCCGAGTCTCCTCCGGCCTTGGATTTTGTAAGTGAGATAGGCCCCCGGTTTACGGAGGGCTTGTCTACTATGCTTAGGACACAGTGTCATACTCGTACAATCGAATACTACTGTACAATGGGCCACCCTACCGATGTCCGCTTCGTATCAGGAGCCATTCTCCTACCGGTATGACATGCAGAGTGGCTATCGTACTGCACGTCAAACCCATACCTTTCTAAATACTCCTGCTCACGCACGCACAGGGCCCCCCAATAAATCTGGAGCCCCGCCGCTGCAGTTCTGGGAGGAGCGTTAGCATCTACTCACCGGTTTCGCGGAACTGGGGTGTATCCGGATATCCGTGAACCTGGGCCTAGCGGAAGGGGGGAGGAGAAAGGGTCGAGTTGGAGGAATTGTGACGGGCTCGATTCTGATTTCGTGCACGTGGATTACTTGCTGCGTAATTAGGATGGGCTGGTGGGGGGTTTGAAAGTTAGGAAGCTGGGAAGGTACTAGGGTTCTTGTGATTTCAGGCAAGTGACATGGTATGATAGGGGGTTTGTTGGCTTGAGAGTTCATGCTTTATCACTCGGTTTATGGATGCTTTGGCTGGTGGGGAATGATAATCCTGTGAACTGGGCAGGAGACCAATAATGAATGAAGGGGGTTTGGTTGCTGATAGGATACACGGTCTCTTGTGATCAAGTAGACGAACTCTATTGTCTTCGTGGAGAACAACACCCCATTGCTGACGGGGCTCACTGCTCGAGTATTAACCAAACCTGGGGTTATATACTGGTGGTAGTCTACAAGTAGAGCTTTGTGGATTTAGGTAAAACCTGCAAGTTACGTAGCTGAAAGCCCCCCATCAAGCACAACCTGGCTCCCGTTCGCGAATTTATTCAGTGCCAGAAACATTGCTGCGTCTGCGACCTCTTCCGCCGTGCCCATCCTCTTCATCGGCGTGAGCTCGAGCGCGTTCCTTCGTGCTCCTTCTGTCATGCCTGCTATCGTTAGTATAGTGCTTGTTAGTGGTTAGTATGGTGACGGGAGGTTAACCACTCGTCATTTCCGTGTCAATATACCCCGGGAGAATTGCGTTAACTCTTACCCCACTGCCGCCAACCTCGGCTGCTAGTGATCTTGTCAATCCTGGCCCCGCGCGGTGAGTTGGGGGTTTATAATGAGGGGGAGGAGGAAAAGGAGGTTACCGATGACACCGGCTTTACTGGCAGCGTAAGCTACGGATCCCGTGCCGGCTCTAATCCCCAGTACCGACGAAATATTGATTATGCAGCCTTTTTCCGAAACATCGCCAATAAGCCATATTAGCCTAGCCCCAAAACGACTCTCACTACTCCTAGCCGAGCGGATAGACAAACCACTCCGTGCTCTAACCATACCCCTCAATACAGCCCTACACCCTAACACCGACCCCACCAAATTCGTCCTGATAACTTCCTGTATCGTCTCCGGTTTTGTCGACATTAGGAGACTGTAATGCGTGATTCCGGCAGCGTTCACGAGGACGTCTAGCTTCTTCTATCATATTCCCACCACCATCAGCTCTCGCTCCCCCCCCCCCTTTCCTCACCATCGCCACTACTAGTCGGGAGGCAAGCATACCCCGCACCCTCCCCGAATCTTTTCCCAAAACTCTGGATCCCCAACGTCGCCAGTGATGCACTGGTGCTCGCCTCCGGGCGGTAATGTGGATAGCGCGGCATCCAGGCGGGACTTGGTGCGGGATGTTAGTATTAGGCTTGCGCCGGCGTGGGCGAATTTTTGGGATATTGAGAGGCCGATGCCTCGCGAGGCGCCGGTTATCAATATTAGTTTTTTGGAGAGGGAGTTGGTCATGACTGTGTTTTTGTGCAAGAGTGGGGTGTTTATATTGACGGCATTTACCTGAAGTGGAGTAGAGATGGGGATATTCAGGTATGGAGGGTGGGGAAGGTGGGAGCAGTCAATGGTGGTGGGGACTTGCGTCGCGTGAGAGGTGAGTAATTTAGTTTTCGGTTGTTTGGGTTGGGCTAAACTAAGTGGCGTACCGGTACCGGTAGTTGGTGATTAAGCGATAGTCATGGAATCTCACTCGGGGTCGTATGTAGTCATAGTTGTTGAAAAGTGCCGTAGTTGGTGTGGGGAAGCCCGCACTCTTTGACGGTGTATGCACTGGTGAGGAAACGCAAGACTTGAGGCGTTTTGCTTGTTTGATTTCCCTTTTGCTTGTTCTCTCTTAACCGCGGCCTTCTCTTCTTTTCTTCTCATTCTTATCGTCTTCTTTCCTTTCTCTCGAGTCTTTCCTGCGGCGCACGCAATAAAATCATAGCCTCTATTACCGCTTAATATAATCTTAGCATATTTACTTGTGCTGTTCTACTCCACTGCGTGAAACCCTCTGTATCATACCAATCTTCCACAATAGTCTTGTATTACTGACTTGCCCTGGCACCAAAGTACTTAAATACCACATCTAGCCCTTCACCACTCTCCCACACTGCTGGAGTCATAACCACCTGCCCAACAACTCAACCACTATAATACCTACCATATGATTTGTATTACAAATTAGAGCTTATCTAATGCATATTATCGGTATGTCTTCGAGGCTGTTTAGCTTTCTGCTAATGATCGAGATAAATTATACAAAAAGTTATCTATATCTTGTCTAATCACCTTTTTGGTATATAACCTTATTATATTAAAAAGTTTAAATCAAATATATTCCATGTTAAGTGATAATAATTCTACTTCAAATTGGAGTTGAACTTGAACATACACTCTTAGTAATAAACCTTAGCCATAATGGCACTACTGAAACCATATGCCTAATATACTGAGGTTAGTACTATTTTAAATATTTTTACAGTTGTGTGATGTTTTTTTTTACTAAACTTGAATTACTTAGTAGCAGATATCTTGGCATAAAGAATTTTCTATTAGTATATTATAAAAAAATTTTTATATCTTTTACTTCAAGTTAGATAAATTTAACTACAAACTTTCTTACTAGAAACAAAACTTCTTAACACTTTGTTACTTTTAACTTAACCTTTTTTCTTACTATTTTTTTTTCCTCTATCAGGCATATTTTACTATTTCTACTAGTACTAGTAGTACAGAGATTCTATTGTGTCCAAGTTTAACCTTAAGCTTCTTTAATTACCTATTACAACAAGGGCTGTCTGGTTGATAGTTATATCTACATTATTTATTAGAGACTAATAAGAGGTGATTAGTAGTGTAACGACCCTGCTGGATCTTACAGTAGACTTAGTCTTATCTCATGCTGGAGCCCGGAAGGGTTACGGTTAGGCTAGTCAAGTAACTCTATCAAAGGGTTACCATGTGGACTAAGCAAATGGTAATGCTTAGACTGCAAACAAAAAAGGTATACCGGGTAGGTAGGGAAAAGTCTACACTGCGAGTTCAGAAGGTCTACGCTGCGAGTTCAGAAGGTCTCTGAGAGTTCTGGCAAGTTACCCTACCTAAGGCAGGTAGTTACCCTACCTTAGGGAGTATAGTTACCCTACCTTGGCAACGAGGTTACTCTACTTTTGGATAGGAGTTACCCTACCTTGAGCGTAAAAGGTTATGTGAAGTTTCGGAAAAAGTCGTAGTAATGTTTGTTACACAAGAAGTTATTCTTGAGTGCATACACCACTGATCCTTATAAGCCTACGGTGGTAGGTATGTAAGGTATACCGGAAGCCCGGGAGGCCTCCGGTTAAGTAGTAGACCTTCGACTCCCGTATGTCTCCGAAAGACTGTAAGATGTCTGGAGGTTGTTAACGAGCTCTAGATCGTAGTAGTCTCATCTTGGCTGAGGTGCTTATCATCAGTGGCTGCGGGTAGCGCCCGTCTAAGCCAATGGCTTAAGTGTCTCGTCACGGGAGTCTGTAGACCCAGCTATCGTGTCGAAGACAGTAGAAGACAATAGACTTGTAAAATGTAATGGTACCATTGAGTGGTTGTCTACGAAACTTGCATAGACGAATAGGTATGGGACAGTGAGTTCGATATTAGACTAGCTTATCAGTAACCTGTTAGTTCGCCACTAACAGGACAACGATGTGAAGAGTTTTCTCCTGCAGTTGAATGCATGTATCAGGATACTGCATGAACACTTCACGTTGGATAATGAACTAGCAGAGCCGGCTGACATTCGGTAGAATATTAGCCTGAGGACCAGAGGAGATGGGCATGCTTGCGATGGTGGTGAGCTTGGGGGTGATGGAGAGGAGCAGGCAATATAATTCTACTTAAGTATATGTGAGACCTCTTCTCCTAAGACAATCAACTATCCTCTCGAGAACTTATTTGAGTAAAACTGCGGCTTAACGATATTAAGTTTCACCGTTAAGGTTTTCTCTCCTGCATATTTGTTCTTCATTTTGCATACGAAGAAAGCTTCGGTATGGCCGCATCCTTGGGATCCATCTTCCCACAGGGAGCCCCCGTTACATGTTGACTGTCTTCATATGGTATTAAGAAGTAGGAGTTTGTAACTATATAGTTTCAACTAGAAGTCAGGTAAAGGTTAACTTGTACAACTTAAAGTTGTTTAGTTAGCTTCTATTTGCCAGTGAACTGTTTTGTTATTTTGAGTAGCAGGATTATATACTAGTATGCTTTAACTGGGAGGGTAAACTCTCACGGACATACTCACTAGCCATAGTGGAACTTCTACTTTAGTTAAATATTTCCCTCATTATTGTCTTGTTCTATATTGTTACAGCTTCCAGCAGGGCCTTGGAACTGGTAGTATGATTATCACTGATCTGGAGAGTCTAAGGGTGACACGAGTGATTCCCTGTGATTGGGATTTGAGGTCCTGATATGTTGGATGGGTTCGGTTGATTATCGCTGATATCATGCTCTCCGGGAGATTGGGTAGTTCTGTGGGTGCTGTTCGGGAAGGTGTTATTGGAGTGCCCTGGAATTCCCCCACTCCCAAAGGTGGTAAGCCCACCGGCAATACTAGTCCCACTGTGGCAGCAATCGTAATTGAACCGGTACTGGAGAAATAGATGGATTGTGTACCAGGTGACTAGTGATTACTGACAGACCGGTGACCTTCCCTATCTCCCCCCGCCCGAGGCAATAGCTAGCAAGAAAAATCTTACAAGGGGATGGAGCGGGTAGTAGATGGGTCGACGGATATTATGCATAGATAATGGTGCAGGTGGGCGGAGCATGACGTTAATCATCTTCTAAAATTTCATTGGATTTTAATATGATAAGTGGGCTAGGATAGAGCAGGGGCCACAAAAGATGTCGGGTAGAGCTTAATTGCTATACAGGTAAAAAAAAAAGACAAGCGGTGAGAATGGTAAAGGGAGAAGTGAAATTGTCTTGAAGAAGATAGACGGAAGGGAGAAACGAAGAGCTTCTCAACAGAGTGGAGAGATACCCCTTCTTATAGTTCAAATGGGATTCTTCTATCCACTTCCTCCGACCCGGACCTCTCTTCTTCTGTGGAGGGGCGGCATCGCCCCCACCATTGCTTGCCCCTCTATTTTACCCTCGTCATAGACAGCACCCTTCGCAAGCTTCACTTTCTTTGCTTCCTATCCAGCGTCCTTCTCTTCGCCCTCCATACGATCACTCTTTGCACAATCGCGTGAGGGCACTGGCGGCGCCTGGGGGGAGGAAGAGGTTTTACGTTTTTCACAACGAGTTTGGGTCCGACTCAGGTGCGACGGGAGCCGGGGGGGTTATCTGTGATTGGAATGACTGTGGGGTCAGGCATGGAGTGCAGTGGTATCACGGGCGATTGGAGGAATTTACTAGGGATAGCGGAGAGAGAGTATTACTTTTATCATGGTTAGTAATGACAAGGGAAATCTCGAGAAAGGCAAAAGGAAAAGAGCAACTTGTTGTAATAGTACGTATTCTGTGTTGGAAATTAAGGAGTGGGTCCTTACTGAAAATAGTCAAGGGTTATGTCTCTCTGGTCTGAGGAACTCGCGCTTCTAGGAATAATTAGTGCTGCGCTAGAGGGTGACAATGCTAAGTTTGCTAAGGGTGACATGCTTTATCCTGAGGTGAGAATTCCGTTATGAAGATTGTGGTAATTAACTGACAGGACTAATATTATTCCATGCCCAAGGTAATGACTGGCTTCAAGGCCGGTACTCTTCACCAAGGGAAGTTCAACATCAGTCCTTACAACTTCCTCGAAAGCCCCATACATGTTCCATAGTTTGACGGACCGCTCCTAATACTCGTCCGTGAGAACATCAATCATTCTATCTACGGGGACCAAGTTGTCGTTCGTGTCTTGTCTAGGGACTAGTAGAAACAACCATTTAGAAAGATCACTGAGGGAGAAACCATGGCCAAAGACGACAACCTGGAGGTTGAGCAATTCGAATCTATCGAGACAGTCGCAGTTACGCACCGACGACCAGAGTCGGACCAACAAAGTCGCAGAGGGGATAAGGACCCTCCCCGTGCCTTGTAAGAAGTTGTGGCAGAAGCATAGCCGGAGCCTTGAATCCAGCTATTAGTCCGAATGTCGAGACGGGGGGTGTTGCACAGGCGCAGGGGTGCAGCGGGGCGACTACCGGTAGTACATGTACTTCTTGATGGGTACAGTACTTGTGTCAGCGAGCCCGTAGATAACACGGAAAATATTACAATATTCTTGAATATTACAAGGGGATGGGGTGGAGAAAATGTCATTTAAGTGAAAAGTATCGGTTCGTGTCAGTCGATGTAATTGTAACCAATGATCACAGCTTTAAATTGCTACATCTGCTAGATAACTACTATGCCTTAACCACCTAGAAGTACCTGCAGAAGTGCAAATAATCAAAGTGTTTTCAAGAGGGCAATGTTGGGAATTGTGTGTTTGAAAATCTCCATTCAAGTTTTTGGTGTGAAACGGGTGTCGAACGAATATTTTTGTACTGTACCCGTACTTTATGATCCAGTTTACGCGTCGCAGGTGAAGGGCTCAGGCTGAGAGGAGAAGCGTTGACACAATTGACTGGCACTTTGTTATATTCTCATCTACCAACCTCACTACACGGTATCGTCAAATTTCCTTGGAGGCAACGTACCTAGAGCCTTAGGTGGTGCATTCGAGTTGGAATTGAGCGAAGTGAGCCCGAATTCTGTTCTTCGAGCACGACTCTGAGGAACGGTTATGCTGTGCTGGGCAGACCAATAAAAAGAACAAAGACATTATTATTCTTATTATTTTTCAATGGTTTTGCTATAACAACGTTTCCATACAGGTGATTCGATGGTGGCGTCGTACAGCACTGTATTATCGAGTCCGCTTTCAATGGATGGAATAGAGAAGTCTCTGGGATAGCGGGAGCTTGCATAAAAGATGGCAGGGTAAGAGAAAAAAGTAAAAATGCGGAATAATTTCTCTTACGAGTTATGGTGCAGGTAGAAGATTTGAGCCTTACCGACCGCTCGGGTAATTCGATCTGGCATACTGTGCTCGAGTTAAGGTTCCTTTGTCGTGAACCAAGGATAGCATGATAGCCAGAAGCATCTCTTGCCTTCCCGAACCGTGGGCATCTCCATCTCGTTGGAGGGGGTAGACCGCTCTTCGGGGGAGAGAGTGGTGCTGACAACGAATATGTCCAGATTTGGAAAAAGGGGACAACGAGTGAGACAATCCCAACTCACCACGTCGGCTCGTGATTAGCTCGTTAGCGTGAGCAAAAAAAAATAAAAAAAATGGAACAACGAAGAGGGGCGAAACGAAACATCAAAGATCATCTCCAATTACAATAGTCCCTCCTCCCCCTTGAAAATTGATCATACTTGAAATAATATATAATAAATGCGGGAGAGGAGAGCACATCTCCATCAATCCATCCAGTCCATCTCCCTGGCCCTGGCATATTCAACCGATTTTCTTTCTTTCTTTTTTTTTTTTTTTTCCCGGCTGTCCGTTCCCATCGCGACTTAAACCCATCCCATCCACCCCCCACCCACGCTACAATCCTACCACCTTTCACCATCACATCCCTATCACCTTCACACACACACACACACACCACACACACATCACTTCATCGCTTCTACAGCCAAAGAATGCTACGCTAAAGCTTTGCGCTATTGTTTATATCATAGAACAAAGAGATCCATCTCTCGGTCGAACCTTAGGACGCGTCGGACCTGGATCATCCTTTTGTCGCGCAAATCCACCACACCCCGCCCTTTATATTCCGACGCTTTACCCGCAGCTGCATTGATTTTTACGCAGGTTGATCTTTTTACCGCTGATACAGCATTTTAGAACAAAGGAAACCTTTGCCTTTTTTCGGTTCGTCGCAGACTCTTCTACCCACTCTCCTGTCTCCTCCGCCTCCCTTCGGATACCCCTCCCCCCCTTTCCTCCTCTTCCCTACTCTGCGATTTGCGCTCGCGCATTAAGGCCGCCTTCTACGACCATAGCTACTAGACTCAACAGAGGATCTTTCGCTCGAGGAAGCGCTACGCGGGGCTAACGAAAATGCTGACCAGGGGAAAGATGTTCACAGCGACCCCGCCCTCAACCCACCGTCGGCGGTCCGGTGGCAGCCGGAGGGTAAGCAACGATGGGGATCAACGGGCCATGCCCTTTATTCCTACTAAAACTAGCTATTCGTACGGTTCCCCGCATAGCAACATGCCCAAAGCTCCTCAATTGGCCGATACGAAGGTGCCCATGGCTGTAGCGCTGCAGCAGAAGCACGATGCAGCCGAGGCTAGAATGAGAGTGGAGGAACGGGAGAGGGAAAGGGTTTACCGCAAACGGCCTCAGTATAATGAACAGGATGGACGGGATGGACAGGACGAACAGGACGAACAGGATGAACAGGATGAACAGGAGTTTCAAGATGAGGAGGATAGCAGAAGGTTAGGCCCGACCACTACCGCCTCTACTACCACCACAACCCAGACACCCACAACGGGGAAGAGGGGAGGGGTCACAACGAGGACGGGGAGGAAGCTTGATGCCGCTGAGGTTCAAGCTACGATGAATGATGTCAGGCTCAGGTCGCTGAAAGGTAGCAGTGTTGCATCAGATTTGAGTCAAGGTCCTCCCACAGCACGATCAATAGACCTTATGCCACCACCACCTTTAGCGAATGGAAGACAGCAGTCTGGTAAGCTCCGCTCTATGCACCATCCTGTCCCTTCGCAGCATACCCCCACACTTAAATTGCCCGCCCCCAACCTTCGCTTCTGGGAGCTCTTCCTCACTCACTGCTCTAAGCGCTTTCGCTCACTATCGCAAATCGGCCCGGGCACTTGCTGACATGACTCGTATACCCAAAACAGAAATTTCCGATCTCTCCTCCGTCGGAGTCGATACTACTCTTGGTTTTAATCGCTCGTACGGCTCGGAGGACGACATAAACCTTGCACTCGGGAAGAAGGTCTCTGAGAATTTGGCAAGGGACTTTGGTGAAGCTGAAGAATCCGAGGTTGAGGAGCCACAAGTGGCACAGAGGCGAGCTCCCTCGGGGAGGAGACCGGCCCCAGCCCCCAGTCAACCGGTGGGAAGGAAAGCCAAGGGTGCCGAAACTAGAATCCCAACGGCTGCCCCAGGACTTACCCAGTCGAAGATAGCAGATTTGCCCGGGGCGCTGGCAGGTAAGCAGGCAAGGGAGCTGGAGAGAGAAAAGTTGCGGGAAGAGATTAGTGCGAGACTGGCTAGACAGAAGCAGAGAGAACTGCGAGAGAGGGAGCGGGAGGCGGCGAAAGGCGCAAAGAATCCTAGGGGTGGCGGAGGTGATGGGGGTGGTGGCGATGGTGGTGGAGGGGGTGGTGGTGGAGGGGGTGGCGGTGGAAATGGTGGGGCTGATCCCGATAATGTGCCCTTCAACTACTTTGGATTCGTCGGCTTCCTGTGGCAACGATGGCTTGGAGTTTCGATCTCCGGTGTCATTAAAACCCTCCTGGTCTGTTTCCTTGCGACAATAATTACTCACTACCTCGTAACCTCCTACCGCCTTGAGCCCAGTTGGCCGAAGGGCGGTTCTGGTCCCATTTATATTCCCCCTTCCGAAGCTCCAAAAAATGTCGACGAGCTTGTCCATCGCCTCCACATTGTCGAGAAGGAGCTGAGTAACTTCGGATATCTTGCTTCGAGCTTTGAGGACAAGTATCGCCAAGTCCTTCAAAAGGAGTTGTCAGTGTTGGAGGACTCTCTAACCAGCGCTGAGATGGAATCGTCTGCTGATCGAGACAAGATCAGGAACGAGATTGACTCTCTTTCGAGCACGTTGGATACTGTCAAGGAGCTACAGAATGCACTGCTGGAAGACAACGAGAAGAAATTGGGTGAACTCCTCTCGGCGCAACAAGCATTAGATCGGGAATTGTCGGATTTAAAGGCGCTGCAGAAGGCACGGAATGAAGCTATGCAGTCCTTCGAAGAGGCTCTCCCGAAACAAATGGTTGCTACTTTGGGTCCGAACGGGGAGGTTCAGCTCACCGACGGGTTCAAGGACAGTCTCCAGGATGTGTTCTCAAAGATATTCCCCAAGCATTTCAAGGACGCGATCGCAAAGACGGGTTCCAGCGGAATTGGGAAGATACCTAGTTGGGAGGCGTTCATAAAGGGGAATGAGGACAAGCTAAAGAATTTGATCGAAAAGCATGCTCCGGCGGGAGGAGGTGTGGGGAAAGATGGGAAGCCGGGTGGTGTGGTTCTAAGCAAGGGGATCGTGATGCCCATGATCCAGGAAGAGGCGGAGAAGTACCACAAGAAATGGGAGGTGGAAACCTTCCTGCCAGATTTGGAGTCCAAATTCGAGAGCCAATTGGAGGAGCTTCAACGACGAATTCGGAGAGAAAACACGGAACATTTCAGCTCGGCATCGTCTTCCATCCTCGCCGCAGCCAGTGCCATAGCCTCCGGAACCGCGAGCAGGGCGGCCAAAAGTATAGCACGAGAGTTTGCCAACTCGCGCGGGGGTCGGGGTACCATTGAGCGCATCTCACAGGGTAGCAAGGAGCTCTGGGCCACCCTACCGGACTACGCATCCATCATAACCGGAGCCTCGGTCTGGCCACACGTCACATCCCCTTCGTACGACTGGACGGGCGGCAAGGGTTACCACCACTACGTCTGGCGCCTCTTTGGTCGGGGCGCGCGAATCTCACCGCCGCCAGCGCTGGCCATAACCCCGTCCACTGAAGTGGGTGAATGTTGGCCTTTCCCTGAGCGCTCGGGGGACATTGGTATCAAGCTCGCCACGCCAATCTACGTCTCGCACGTCACAATCGACCACGTGTCCAAGCAGCGAGCGATCGAAATCTCGTCCGCGCCGAAAAACATCGAATTCTGGATCCGTGTGCCCGCGGAGCGCAAGGAGGAGCTGCAGAAGGCGGTGGGCAAGCCCGTCGGTGAGTGGTTCCGCCAGGAGAGTGACACGCAAGAAAGACAACAGCGGCTGCAGGCGTCAGGCGGCAGCAGCGGAGAGTGGGTGCGTGTGCACGAATTTATGTACGACATCCACACCGTCGGATCCCCAGTCCAGACATTTGAATTGCCCGTCGACCTCACCAGGCTCAACGTCACTAGCCATCTCGTTGCATTCAGGATCGTGGATAACTGGGGGCATCCGAATTTCACGTGTTTGTATCGCGTTCGCGTTCATGGGTATCCGCCGAAGAGGGATTTGCCGATCGGGGACAAGGCGGAGGGGTCATAGTGGTGGTGGTGAAGTAAATAGTATACGATAGTTTGGAGAGGGTTTTCTTTGCTTTGCTTTACTTCCTTTACTTTATAGTATGAATCCGTATATACCTCCCCCCCCCCTGGATTGAATTGACGAGAGCTTTATTACTTATTTTTTTTCATTGAGGGTTTCTGTTCTATCTCCTTGTCTGCTTGTTTGTTTGGGTTCGGGGAGTCATGCCTTGTCTATCCTTATTTTCATGTTTTCCATTAATTTTCATTTTTATCGAGGTCTCGGTCTAATCTGGTCTGGTCCGGCCTGTTCCAGGCAGAATGGAGCGGAGTCATGGGAAGATATAGCAGCGGTATGGCCATGGAATGGGGAGGGGGCCATCCGAGTAGGGCAGGGTAAGGTAGGGTAGTATAAGTAATTCTTACACACTGTTTATATTATCAAACTTCTTTTTGTCGTCGTCTTTGGTGCTCTAGGTATTGATTGATAGGCGCGGCTTAACTTTACTGGTGCTGTACTGTATGTATTGTATTCTTGCTCGTTTTTGATTCTACTCTTTAGTCAATTTCGTTTCTGGTTTTCCCCCTTGCCCATACCTTACCTGCCATATCTATGATATTATATCTTTTATTTCGTCCTTGTTCTATAATAGGTAGGGAAGTTTTACGGCGAATTTACGCGCGGTAGAAGTTTCGTAGCGGATCCGCCACGATCGAACCGGCAATTTACGATCGCGTTGGGCGCACCGTACCGCACGCCAGTCACAAGCGAGCGAACAAACAAACGAATCAAGTGAGAACAGCACCGCAAGCGAAAGCCATAGCCGGGGTAATTGCACTATCGATGCAGTTTTTTGAATTCCACCCCGTTCGTTTCCTGCGACGGGATGCTCACCCACCCGCCTACACTGCGTAGTACCGCAAAGTGAGATGTGGGCGAACCGGGAGATAGTCTACCACCTTCTAACCCCCCCCGTCCTTCATCCTTTCCGTGACAAGATCTCGCACATCGACGGCCGGTACGCTACGGCGATCCGTGGTGGGGAATTGCTGTTTATGTTTACGATATATTACATGTGCCTTGGAGGTTGTGTAGTGCTGTGTCGTAGGGCGTGGGTTGCTCACCGTGGCTAGTAAAGCTTTCGGTTATAAGATTTCTTTGTCCCGTCCTTTCGCGGCTTGGTTGGCTGGGGCGTCGCTCGGGCTGTCAGATACAGTTGATACCCCGAGGAATAGGCAAACTGGGCTCGCTTATCTACCCCCGGAATGGGATCCTGTTGGGGGAAGGATACCGGAGGGGGTGCGCCCCTCGCGGATTTGGCGAATTGGATTCGTTGAGGTGGGAAATGGCTACATTTTATGCATTCTGCGTTTCAGTCGAGTGATAATCGATGAGAGCTCCTCTCGGCTGCATATCTACTGACGGATCGCTTCGGTTGCCTAGCTACCTTGTCTAGTCGCCCGGATAACCGCCTTCCCATCTGGCCACTTACGAGCCCCTTTCATCTGTTATGATATCTGTCAGGTGTCATGCCCCTCCCTCTTCGAGCCGCATCACCAAGCAATCCCGCTCAACCTCCGCTCTGAAAACTGAACTTCCCGTTGATGTCCATGGGGTGGGTTGTTGTCTCGCCTGAGTATTTCATCCCACAAATTTATTCGTTTGCGCCTCCACCTGCACCACCCCAAACACCCATTTGGAAGGGATGTTTAGTAAGGGAGCGGTAAGGTGATAAATTTGCTGGCGGATTCGGTTTTGTTCCTTCTTATTTGTCTTACCCCGTAGGGAGACCGGATGTGTGATAATAATATAAAGGTGTTTTCTTTTCTTTTTTTTTTTTTGGTGAACAGACAAGGATTTCTTTTCCTTTGAGATGTAGATTTGGGAAACCAGTCACCGCGATCATTTCCGGGGAAACAGAATATTGTGTTCTGCGCAAGAAATTTTGGGGAAAGCGCATGAATACGTTGAACACACACTTCTGAGCCGAGTCATCGAGGTTTTCACTGTGTCTTCCTACCGGGTAGGTCCTGCCTAGGGCCGACAGGACGGTGTGTTTCTTGTAATTTCTCACACCCCCAATCCGCTACACTAGCACCTACATGTATGCGATGGAGCCAACACAACACCGACTTGTTAAGGGACTAACTAGGGGGGATACCTAAACCGCCAATAATATTTCCCTAATTCCGATGATTCTTATTTTTTTTCTCCCCCCGTTTTAGTCCCCTACCCGCCGTGACGCAATTGATTCCCTGCTGGAAGTGTTGAAAGATAGCCTCTCTAGTGCCTCACTTTTAAACACTCACCGCCGCTTCTGCCACCAGAAGGTGCCATTTCTGCTAGTGTGGTGGAATCGCGACCTCCACCGGCATCCTGGATTTTGATAAACCAGGTACCGCCCTCTATTGCAGCCTTCAAACTCTAAACCTCCCGCCCCCGTAGGATGCCCCGACACAAGATTCATCCGCGCCAAGCTACAACCTTTCTCCGCCCTTGAAAAATCTCTGCGCCCTGGCCAATTCACACCAGCAGTCGTCTAGCTGGCGTTTGGGGTGGGGAGGAGAGTAATAAAGTGGGGATGTGGGTGGACGGGTCGTCGGACCCGTCCGATGGGTGGGTGTAACGGACCGGGTGGGGAGGAGAAGAGGGGGCGGAGGGAGGAGAGAGTGGGAGAAGTGGATACCCAGGCAGGAGAAGGGGAAGGGTCGGATGTGAGGTAGGGGCCGATGGCTTTACCGGAGACACTACATTCTTTGATGGGACTTTTGCTTTCGTTGACGGAGTGGTCGGTATAATAGGTGTAACAGGGCAGATAGATTAATTTTCCTTGGGATAGCCCTTTAGTATTGTCATTCGCGAGATGTAGGGAATACGATCGGAAAGGTTTTTTTTTTTAAAAAAAAAAAAAAAGACAATACGGTATTCCATTCCATTTGTTTCGTATATTTAAATCGGTGCGAATTGGAAGAATTGGTACCACTTTTATTGTTCAAAAACTCTTTAAACATCTACCCCCGAAGCCATACTTGTGGGTTAATTCGTCGTCCTCTCTCCATCGTCCTCTCATCCTCATCCCTCTTTTTATCATACACCGGGCACACAATGTTACGTGCAATCTGTTTGTTTCATAAATCCTACCACCTATCGTACAAATGGCTCCTCTTACTAACTACTCGTCATAATACCTTTCAGTCTCTAGCCCCAAGGCTAGGGAAACATTTAGTCCTGTGTGATAATTGGCGTCGGTTCTTGGCC
This sequence comes from Tuber umbilicatum, assembly GCA_003313605.1. Taxonomy (NCBI): domain Eukaryota; kingdom Fungi; phylum Ascomycota; class Pezizomycetes; order Pezizales; family Tuberaceae; genus Tuber; species Tuber umbilicatum. The sequence goes on along the minus strand of QLOI01000588.1, from coordinate 11,300 downwards.
CGCGCTGAATTATGTGGGGGGATACCTCTTGAGGAGGGATACCGCGAGCGAGACGAAGAGCTATATGAGATACTAGCCATACAGAACGATATCGGGGCCAAGCACGGCACAATGGCTAGTTCCGTAAAAGTGACCACTTCATAAGACAAACGCGCCTAGCCACCATGTGAGTATCTTCAAGACCCGCATGCTGTCAAAATCCTCGACCAACTGTCTGGCCGCAGTGGATTCAAACTAGTGTAATTCTGGTAGTTGCAGTCCTTTTACTTTTTTATTCTCTTCACATTCTTTGTTTCGGGCTGGGAGCATTCGGCAGTGGGGTTTAGTACCGTAAGAACTCGTGAAATCCACCCCCGGGCAGCCCCTAATCTCTGGATTCTCAGTCAAAATCTCTTAAGGATTGGCGTTTCCTGACACAGTGTATCCCGACCCATTTGGCATCATTGGATCTCGTTAACCTCCAAGCTAAACCTATATTGTGCTGATGTCGCGATTTACAGGGATTTTCGTCACAGCTCGGAGTGATAGAAACAAGTAGGAATAGAAGTGTATAAGGGGGATGCTGTAAAGATGGTTTCCTTCCCTCACTAGTTCTGTTCTAGTTTATATAGTGTATGAGCCTCCTCCACTGGCTCAGACCTTAACCCTAAGATATTGCTAAGCTATACACAATATATCACTACACGGAGATAGTGGATTTCACGAGTTTTTACTCGTACGGTACTAGAGGTCCATAGAAATCGTGGTCACTTCCGAATGGAGGTGTGGTATTTATATGTAGACCAAATCAGGTTAGGAAATTCGTGTGATAGTAGGTCAATATTTTTTTTATCAGCAAACGATGTTGAAAATAATGGATACTAGGGTAATGATCAGTGAAGAGGATTTTGCGCAGTGGAGTAGAACAGTACAAGCGAATGTGCTGAGGTTGCGTTTAGTAGTGATAGAGACTATGATTTTTATTATATGTGTTTGGTTCAAAGAGAGGAGGGGAAGGAAGGAAGATAAAGTTAAAAGAAGACAAGAAGGAAAGGTCGCGGCTAAGAGAAGGCAAAAGGAAACAAGAGCAAACAAGAGAAAATCTTCAATTCTTGCGCGTCCTCGCCAGCGCGTAAATATACCACCGCAGCCATAAGAGTGCGGTGCTTTTCAGCAAAAAGGTGTGGTGGTACTACGAGTGATCCTTCGTGATTCCCATCAAGAACAGATCGGTCCGAACAGAACCGTGTTATGGCTGAATAAGGCCACTGCCGTGCACAGTACTTATCCCCTTTCACAAACCACCCAATGTGCCCCGGAGAGGGTCCAGGAGGCTATGATCGGAAAGGAATCGCATCTTTGCCACATCTCACCCCGTGGGCCAAAGGCCGTATGCCCCCTAACCCTGAGCTGTGTCCTAAACGATGAAAAATCTCAAACAAATCCTAGCAGGGGCTTGAGTTCCCCTGTAGATACCAAACGTGTTTTGCATTGTCCACTATCAGAAACCATTCATACCCGACTTCTTTTTAGTGGAGGGGGGGAGACCACGGTAGGTTTACAAAAGCTAGTAATAAGGAAAGGGGGGGTTAATGCCAAAAGTCTTGGTAATTGGACACATTTACACCAAAAATCATCATTTTTGAAGCGCTTTTAACTAGGCTCCTATATTGAGCCTATTCAGATAACTACTCCAAAACCTTCCTCGTAGTTATAAATGCCTGTAGAGATCATCCAGATTTATCCTCTAACTATTTACAGAATTTCTCGACACTTCCTCATTGTGTTGCACCTCATCAAAGATGGGGACATTGCTATGGGGGGGTTGCCTATGGCGATTACCTTATCAGATACCGACAAGTGATAATCATAACTTTTGAGCACCCGTAGAACTTTACACGCTTGTGGTACTTCTAGAAGCGGGGGGCTTGAAAATAGGCCGGGCCGCGGAAACCCTTGATACTTAGTTTTCCCAATTTGACGGGATCTCCGCGGTTGATAGCCTGGCTTTGGTAATGCTTATTTCCTAGCTCAGCGTGCCTGAAGCTATATTGTCGGGAAACAGCCAAACTATTCACGTTTGGTGCTATTAGAGTGGAGTTCCGGCTACTCCTGCTAAGCCACGTCTAATGAAATGTGGGTGAATTTGGCACTGTCACCGGTGGAGGGGATAACCCACCGGCCCTCGCGACCATGTTTGCTTCTTCGAATACTGAGCTGATTGCTCTATTCCGTCTTTCTCCACTCGATCGGCACGAGCACTTTGCACGTCTCTACCTTCGATCGCCGAAACCGCTCTCCACCATGCTTCATTCTTGGGTTATTGGGCCTCCCCTTCCTTCGGTTCTGCCCGGCGTGGCGAGATAATACTCCTGTACCTCATCCCCTTCTTGTAGGGGAACTTTTGAACTCATTTTTATTCTTTTATTCAGGCTACCACTTTACAGTAGCTCCAGGTGCGATAGGAGTGACCAGGGCTCGCCAACCCTAGTGAGCACAACCCAACGCACACGCCTCTTATCGCAAACAGATCTCGTTCCTACTGCCCCAAATCAAGTGATCATTCATGATCAAAGTCACGTGTTACTAATGGTGAACCTTGGCACAAACATCTACTCGTAGAGCCTCACTCATTCACAGAGGGTGAAACACCAGGCCACCCGTCATACAATGCGTACGCAACATTGATCTACAAACGGAAACCCAGAAACAACCATCTCGCCCAGTGTCTTATCGAGTTTCATTCCTTCCCACTAACCTCCACAACCTGTACACAACCGATGATATGACCTCACCTCACCAACAACCCCTCCGCCCCTCGGTATCTTCGCGACTCTCGATAGCAATCTCAACTCGTTCTGCTGAAGCTGGGGAGGCGCGACATGAAGATGGCGAGCATATTGATGAGGAGATAGAGGAAATTAGGCGCTATGAAGTAACACTCCTTGCCCTAGCTTTGCCCGAGCTCCGCTGCTGTGCGAACCTGCTGATGAGGGTTAACTTAGGACTTTACGACGATAGGTACGTTTGCCCACCCCGGGCAAGATGAATGGCGGGAGAGCCTCATGATGTTGGATGAGTAGATTGGGTGCAGGACGCCGCGCGAGCGCAGCTTCAGCGACGAATTCAGAAACGGAAGGAGGGGTATTATGTTCGTCCTAATTGGAAGAGGAAACTTTGGTTGTCCTATGATGCTGGGCAGGCGTGGATCGTTATTAGTTTGATTGGTACCTGCTTGTCCCTCCTACGCTCTTTTTTAGCTGTGGTTTTTCTAACGTGAAGTATAGGCGCATGTATCGGCCTCAACGCCTCGTTCCTGAACATAGCCACAGAGTGGTTATCGGATATCAAGCTGGGACATTGCACAACGGCGTTTTATCTCAATGAAAATTTCTGCTGCTGGGGCGCGGAAGATGGTGGGTTTGGTCTCGCCGTGTTTGGTTTTTTTTTTTTTTGGGTAGAGGGCTGATTTCTTCTTTTTTCGCTGGGAGGATTTAGGCTGCCCGGAGTGGAAAACATGGAGCACGATTTGGCCAGTGAATTACCTACTCTACATTTTGTTTTCGGTAGGTTTCTGACCCCCCTTGCCCTACTAGTAAATAGCGATCGAGGGCTACTCCGGACGCATGAGCTATCATGGGCCGTGCTATCTGGGCACGGGTGATTTGTTTCGGGAATGTCAGTTGGGCTGACGTCTTGTAGATACTCTTTGCATATACCAGTGCTATCCTCGTTAAATCCTTCGCCCCATATGCCGCCGGCTCGGGCATCTCCGAAATCAAATGTATTCTTGCCGGCTTCGTCATGAAGGGCTTTCTGGGTGGATGGACGCTACTAATAAAGTCTATCGGCCTCCCGCTCGCCATTGCCTCGGGACTGAGTGTGGGTAAGGAGGGTCCTAGTGTGCATTATGCGGTATGCACTGGGAATGTGATCAGTAGGTTCTTCGAGAAGTACAGGAAGAATGCAGCAAAAACCAGGGAAATCCTGTCTGCTTGTGCCGCCGCGGGTGTTGCCGTTGCCTTCGGAAGTCCTATCGGGGGTGTGCTTTTTTCTCTTGAGGTCGGTTTCACCTCCAGTGTGGTTAGTGGGAAAGTGATCGTTAATACTGGAAATAGGAAATGTCGTCGAATTTCCCCCTCAAAACAATGTGGAGGAGCTATTTCTGTGCATTAGTAGCCACTGCTGTTCTTGCTGTGAGTAGGACTCCTGACGATTTTTTCTATCTTAGTCACTAATACAAGAAGGCTATGAACCCCTTCCGGACTGGTCAACTTGTCATGTTTCAAGTTACTTATGATCGGGACTGGCACTTTTTCGAGATTTTTTTCTTCATAATTATCGGTATATTTGGCGGGCTCTACGGCGAGTTCGTCATCAAATGGAACTTGCGTGCTCAGTCTTTCCGCAAAAAATACCTGAAACAATGGGCCATCGCGGAGGCTACCTTTTTGGCAGGGATCACTGCCGTGATCTGCTACTCTAATATGTTCCTGAGAATAGACATGACAGAAAGCATGGAGATCCTATTTCATGAATGTGAGGGTGGACATGATTATAATGGACTTTGCGAGTGAGAAATTCAAGAGCTGACCCCGAGGATGTAGCGATTCTGACAATCTGTGAAGGAGTGATCGGAGATGGCATATGGTCACGTCGCTCACCATCGCAACTGTAGTCCGAGTGTTTCTTGTCATCATCTCGTATGGCTGCAAAGTCCCCGCCGGGATCTTCGTGCCGTCTATGGCTATCGGAGCGTCCTTCGGTCGAACAGTCGGGATCTTGGTTCAAGCACTCCACGAAACCGCTCCGAACTCCAGGTTCTTTGCTAGCTGTGAACCTGAGATACCCGTGAGTATATCTGCGTCTATATTGCGCAACCTAAACCCGGCCCTTTGCTGACACCTGCTAAGTGTATCACACCGGGGACCTATGCATTCCTTGGGGCTGCAGCCGCACTTAGTGGCATCATGCACATTACGGTTTCTGTGGTTGTTATCATGTTTGAATTGACGGGCGCGTTAACCTACATCCTCCCCACAATGGTACGTTCCTTCCGCCCCCCTCGGTGTTGTGCTTGCGCAGCACATTGCACAAGCTCACAGCGAAGAGGGGTGTCACGAATGATAGCTGATAAGGACAAACCACAAAACCGCAGATAGTAGTTGGCGTGACAAAGGCTGTCAGTGATAGTTTTGGTAAAGCGGGCATCGCGGACCGGATGATATGGTTCAATGGGTTCCCATTCTTAGATAACAAAGAGGACCACTCGTTTGGAGTACCAGTATCTCATGTGATGAATCAGGAATTAATTGTGCTCCCATCTACGGGCATGGCCATCCGAGAAGCCGGTAATGTTTCCCCCCCACCTTGCTCGATATGTGAAAACTCTCCTATCATTTTAAAAAGGCGCACCACGTTTATAATTGTTGTTGCCTATATACCGCTCATGCTAATATCCACGCTCACCGACAGAAACAATTCTGGAGTCGACAGAATTCCAAGGATTCCCGATCGTGCAGGATAGAAACTCAAAGTTGCTCATTGGCTACATTAATCGAACGGAGCTCAAGTACGGCATTGGTAATTATCAATTTCCCCTCCCTTCCCTTCCCTCCCTCATCCCACTCCCCATATCCGATGTCCAATACGGTACCCCATACCCGCGCGCAACCATAAACCCGCACTTTGAGGCGTGCGTGCGTTATTGCCCCGCATCAATGAACACCACCACCACCACCCAACCGGGCCCGGTAGTTTTTTTTCCTCGAAAAAAAAACAAAAAAAAAAAACAACCTGGATAAATAACAACTTTACCTACCGTGCATTACCTTTAACCTACCCAACCAACCTGTGATACCATCTGGAAAAAAATTGTTTGAAAAAGCACTAACCTCTCATTTACCCCGAAGACCGTGCCAAGCGCGAGCGCACCATTCCACCCACCTCTCGCTGCTACTTCCTGTCCGCCGACCAAATGCAGACACCAGCCTCAAGCGTGGGCGTGACCATTTCCAGTTCTGGTGGCGCAGGGCAACTCTCGTCGGGCTCGTTATCACTAGACTTCTCCAGGTTCGTTGACCCAACACCGTTGACTGTGCACCCGCGCCTGCCGCTCGAGACGGTGATGGAGATTTTCAAGAAGGTGGGGCCCAGGGTTGTGCTCGTGGAGCATAGGGGCAAGCTGTCTGGCGTCGTGACGCGGAAGGACGTGCTCAAGTTTCAGTTCAAGGTGGAGAATAGGGAGAATCCCCGCGATGACAGTGGTGAAGTTGAGAGGGAGGAGAAGTTGTGGGGGATTATTGCTAGGGTTTCGCTGTGGCTGCGTAGGAAGGTGTTGGGGCAGGAGGCTCCACCGGTCAGGGAAAGGATTAGAGATAGTGGTACCCTGGATGGAGCTCCCGACGTCGAGGCTTCCCCCATGGATTTGGAACTCAATGAACGACGGTAGTGATAAAGATTGTTGATTGTTATCCAACAATATATATAGATATATATATATTTTTCTTTCCTCCTTTCATCTTATTCAGACAAGATGATCACATTTGTAAATATGCCACGGTAGAGGTTCTAGATGGGTAAAACAGATCCTTTATTTTATCTATGGATAACCCTCATCCTCTAGATCTAGAAGTATACATCCCCCGAGCAGTTTATTTCGCCTTCTTACTGTGTCTACTGGCCACCTCATCAATGGTGGTCTTGCCCTCCATGATATCCTTGATATCTCTGTGGATGTCCTCGAACGTCTTGAAGACGGTGAAGGGAGCACCCTCACGCTCACAGTAGGTGATCAAGTCTAGGCGGAAAGGTTAGTAGTGCACACAACAATGGGCCGAAAAAATAGGCTCGTGACATACCATGACCATACTTGGCAAAGAGTAAATCGGTCTCACGAGCAGCAGACAGGTCAGATACACCATCACCGCAGTAGAAGAGGACAGGTCTGTCCTCTGCTGGAAGGTTGGCAGTCGGCTTAATGGCCAACGATTTATCGTGTCCAAAGTCGCTATTTCCATCCCATGATAGATTAGCTCCACATCCTACGGAAACAAAGGAAAGGAGAAGAGGGGTAGACAAACCTGTCATCATGATACTCGATGGTCCAACTCCCATCGGGCAAGTGCTTGGGCTGATTGCTAACAATCTTAATCTGATCTGCGGTTGGTCCAACAAGATTGGTCAAGAGGGCGCGAATGATGGGCTCCATTCCGGATGAAAGAACGATGACGGGAATCTTCTCAGCCAAGCACCAGGCGTAGAACACCTTGAAGCCCGGGTCTAGCTTAATGTTCTTGACGAGAATGTCAACGCACTCATCGAAGGGCGTAGGTACTGAGTCAAGCATTTCCTTGAATGCATCACTAAGGAGAATTAGCTTGAGGAGCAGATGGGGGATGAGATAAATACCGGAACTTGACACGGTTCTCGAGGATATCAATGTTTCCCTCTCTACGCTTTGCCTCCCCATACCCAAGGTTGTCGGTCTGCATTTGAGGATGTCAGCAAGGGTTTGAGGATTGTTAGCAGCATGAGGGGGGGGACGGGGGACTGACCAAGTAATCATTACCTGGCAGTCGAGGGCAACTAATGTTAGCTAATTGTAGATCTCCATGAGATATCGATTGACTCTTGACTGTCTACATACTGTCTTTTAGAGTGATGGTTCCTATTACTCGGAAGGATCTATTAGTCCAGTTCAAAGCAAACCAAGCCGGATAATTGCGGGCTAGGGTGCTCTGGGGCATAGGTCATGATAGCGTACGTACCATCGAAATCGGTAAACACAACAGCTTTGCTTGCGGGGGCCATGTTTGATTGAACAGAAAATTTATCGGTCTATAGTTTATGGTAAAGTAGTTTAAGAGTAGGAAAAATTTAAGCGTAAGAAAAAAGGATGAGGATGAGGATGAGGATGAGGAGGAAAGGGAGGAGAGAGGGGTCCTAGGGCCCTAATTATATCGAGGTGGAGAACGGCTCGAGGGCTGAGGAGGTCGGAAGGGGGGGGTGGGCAGAGGGAATTCACCCGAGAGGGGTGCTGGAGGGAAACATTGCAAACTTCGGACTAAAGCATATCTTGGTTTGTTTGGTTTGGTTTCCTTGCATTAGTATGATACGGCACTTGTAGCAGTAAATGATAGATACGACCGGGAAGTTGGCGGCATTGAGGGGGTCAGGAAAAATGCACGCCGAGGAGGACTGCATCAAGCAAAGCAGCTTAAAAAGGCAGAACGAGGGGGAGGGGCAACCTGCATAACCTTTTTTTTTTTATTCTCCCTTTTCCTTTTTTCCCCGCCCAGTCAATCCATCCATCATCCCTCATTGACCGTCGACTGGAGTACAGTCCAGCTGCTTCTTCGTTTCCCATTAGGATCTACTAGAACTGTGCAGTACTGTACTGCACTCCTATCTCGTGGGGTAGTATAGCAGAGTATGCGTAGATTACCATGATATGATGTGGAGTGCTTGAATACCTTACCAGTAGTATGATAGTACTTGAGTGGTCTACAAGGTGCTCGTAAGGTTTTTGTGATACATTATTGGATATTTGGCGCAGGGTGGGTGCCGGTGTCCGAGTGCATATCAGTACGACAAGCATGACATTAAATTCCCGCTGTCTCAGAAATTGCGGTACCCCATCCCCATCCCTAGCCCGCCAAGGCATTGATGTTCCCCGCCGTGTGTTGATGCTTTTCGTCGGTTGATTGAATTGAGTTACATCCTTTTTTCGAGAGGGGCTGTCTGTCCTCTACAGTACTCGCCGGCGTACTCGCACAGCAGCCACTCATCTCGCACACAGGCCCAGACCGTGTCACTCGATTGTTTCTCCGTCTGAACTCTTTGAGCCGGGAAATCTTCAAACTTCCCACTACTCACACCCAGCCAACCAACCAACCAAACACCACACCACCAGAGAAAGTGCACACTCTGCGGCTAACATCTTCCTTCCCCCCCCTTCGGCATTTTCGCGATATACGTCCTACACCCGCCGTGACATGAGGCCGCTCCTCAGATCCATTCTGCTTGCAAGGCCTTCCGGTTCCCCTACCGCATCCCGGACCCTAGACCTTCGCCAACTGCACCTGGGCCCAAGGTTCTCACTCTGTATCCGGTGTCAGCCTCATCTGCAACAACAGCCGCTTCAACTCCCCCAACAGCACATCCGATGGTTTTCTTCCGAGGGAAAAGCTCCCGGCAACGGTAATAAAGGGGATACCCCGTCTCCGGATTCCTCCGTCGCCCCGCCGAATGCCCCTTCTCCGCCAGAGCTCAAGAGTCCGCTTCCCCAGATGGAAAAGAGACGTCTAAATATGCACGGGAAGTTCTCCGCTGCCATGGATGATTTCCAGGCGGCCATGTTTCGTGCCGGCCAGAAATTGAACGAGGTTACGGGGTATTCAGACATTGAGGCATTGAAAAGGTCAATTGAACAACGAGGTATCTTTCTTTCCTTCTTTCCCCTCCCCCCCTTTCCCCAACTCTTTCCCAAGTTTTACTTCAAACTGTTTGTCATTGCCATCTGGTTTCATGCTTTTTCCTTCTTTTTTTCCCCCAAACGCTCCTTCACCCCGCAATTACTTTTTTCGATAATTCTTACTACAATGTCCCTTTCGATCCATAATAACCCTCGTTTCTGTCCCCTCCCTCGGCGATATCTCGACATTGCGATACAATAGGATCTGGGTCAATTTGCTAAAATAAAAGGTCCCTTTGTTTGATAACCACTTTAGAGCAACATGTGAAAGCATCTCGCCAGGCCGTCCGGAAGGCGAAAGAAGAGTACCAAGCTGCGATAAGCCGTCGGTCGGCTTCACAACGCGAGGTTAACGAACTGCTTCAACGGAAGCATTCCTGGAACCCAACAGACCTCGAGCGCTTTACCGAACTCTATCGATCAGATCACGCGAACGAGCAGGCTGAAACCACTGCGCAGGATTTGCTCGCCCAGGCGGAGCGTGTTGCCGATGAGGCCCAAACAGGCCTTGCCCGTTCCATCCTTGCCCGTTACCATGAGGAACAAATCTGGAGTGACAAGATTCGAAGGGCGAGCACGTGGGGAACCTGGGGATTGATGGGTTTCAACGTGCTGCTATTCATCGTTGTGCAGTTGGGGTTGGAACCTTGGAAGAGAAGACGGCTAGTCGGTGGATTTGAAGAGAAAGTCCGAGAGGTTATCCAGGAAGAGGGACTCAGGAACGCACTACTGAGAGTTCCTCCTGTGGGCGAAGAAGGCGGACCTGCCGGAGCAGTACAGTTCGTCGTAGACAAAACTGCTGCGGTTGATGACGAGGTCGCCGAAGAGGTAGATGCGATTGAAGTAGTAGTTGCCGCAGAGGAAGCTTCTCCTGCAGCTGCGGAGGTGGTAGATACCATAGAGACTACCGCGGCAGAAAACATAACACCTACCGAAGCTGCCGCAGAGGCACCGGCGGAACCGGTAGTAGACGAACGACCGTGGGTCGACTACGTTAAAGAGGAGGTGACAGGAAAAGTCGAGGAACTCTTTGGCGAGGAAGTGGTAGCCATAAAACGAGTTGACCTGACGATTACAGTGCTGGAAAGTTTAGCAGTCGGAGCTTTCATCACGGCTACACTGTCGTTATTATGGTCCGGCAAGTAAATTAACCAGAGCGATAGCACTCCACATGGGAAAGCATATTTGCATTGTCACCTCTTACCTTCATCTTTCATTCCAAATTAGATACAAAAGAACTTGAACCGTGTCCAAGGCCACTTCTCGCATGATTTCATCCATGGGGATTGTTTAGACATGATTTGCACTGCGGGGAGTTTTTGGCTTTTCTTTTCCCGTTTTATTATTCCAACTCATATCATTGTTCTCTTATTGTTTGCACTGTATTATACAGGGGCCGTTTATGTCAGGTCGGAGCATGTACGAATAGCGGGAGGTGGATAAAAAAATTCCATGTCATAATATTATTATATCATTCATTGGCAGCGGGTTTGTGATTTTTTACATTCTAGTAGTGGATATGGGGAGAATCTAGCCCGGAAAGTGTATCCGGATTTCTCCTTTTCCCAAGAAGTGTATGATAAGCCTAATGTGAAAGATGAGAGGTGGCGAGTTGAGTCGGCGTGAGATGCGAGAACACTGGTGGATAAATAAATAGTTGCAAGTCGTAGACTATGCTCGAGAAAAAAAAACATTCCGAGTAAAAAAATCCATGACGGAGTGGTTGTGTCCGCCAGTGCAGATTACCCTACCTTCAACTCCACCAACCCTCATCATCCACCCGCCAAAATTCAATCATCAGGACCTCGACTCCCCTCGGGAAAACAACCTCCCCCACCACCCACCC